>OY804608.1:12635025-12817525 GCA_963680895.1 Fragum sueziense
CCTTTGACCTACTTAGACCTACTTCACCATTGATGCGGACAGAGAGACAGGGCTTAAGTGATTAATGGGACATTGCTACATCATTTAAGCATTGTCTCTTGCTTGTAACAAGTTGTCCTCCCTGGAACCATTTTTAGGCCTCGTACAGAAAACTTCTCCTAGTCTATGTTGTTGGTACTCAATTGAAGCTCTCTCCCAGCTACAGATAACTTGAGAAGATATTCTCGATTTGCCATTTCAAATCCTAACACTATGTTGTGGGTTGTCATTGAATTATCTCCATGAGACAATTCCATTGAGTACCCTGGACATAATTGTAGGGTTTGATGAACAATTAAGGAAATTAAGCATTTTGTGAAGCCATCACTCCCTCTTATATGTAGCTCTGCTGCAGTTATGGTATGTTCTCAACTAGTTACAAGACGGCAACATTTTAGACTTGTCCGAATTCAAAGGTGTTGCAGGCAATAAGTCATCAAACTATCACAATGAACATTCTCTTTTGGTAAGTCAGAAAATAATGAGGAAAAGGGAGAAAATTATGCTTGTATTCCACATTTTCTTATTTTGTCTCGATGTTTGCTCAAGTGTTTTCTTCAATATGTTTTCAAGATGTCACACTAAACCTGCAATGTTTTCTAACACATGTTTTCTGTCATTTAGAGCAGATGTTGTTTGGGAAAGATTTTAAGTATGCACTATGGTTATGATACTTTATAACCCTTACCCAAGAACAAGGTTTTGTGTCCCTTTCAAATTGGTACTGTCTACATTTTTGCCATTGGGGAAAGGGTTAAGAATTTACATGCACTTATTATAATTTGCATCAAACAGATCATATAACATTTTGTTTGATATTAATTTTTTCCTTTCCAAGACAAGAGCAGAGACATAGGAACTTACAAATATTTACAATATGAGCCAGAATCTGGAAAAACGTCCCTTATAGCATTTGAGAATAACATGGTTCCAGATCAGTCTGCGTATACACGCAGTCTGACGAGGAACCATGTTGTTCTCCAAAAGCTTCCTCATGGCCTGTAGCAATCATTTGAGAAAAACATGGCTGCTGGCTACACTGCATCTACGCACAGCCTGATCTTGAAACCTGTCTGTCTCAAATGCTATAAGGGACGTTTTTCCAGATCCCGGCTCAGTCATGTATTGCACTCAACCCTTCCCCAAACTACAAAATTTAAGGGGGGTCCAATTTGAAAGCTGCTGAAGATGATGCACTTTATGTTACTATGGGTACAATTTGTGAATAATATTGCACAGAAAATCATGAGGCAAAAGGAGAAAATGCTGATTTTCAACACAACATCTGATTGGACAAGATATACCGGTATGTCTATAGCAATCAGGTTTGTTGTATGATTGCATTCAGATTTAAGAAAACAAGTATATAATGGCCTCAGTAAAATGGGACCCTTGATTTGATACATGTATAACCAAAAAAGCTTTGGGAAACATTACGAGTAAAGAAGTAAATGCCACTTTTCAGCAATTTTACCTTTTCTTCAAAATTTTCTGTACCCTTTAGAAGATCTACAGAAATTCTGTATACATTTTGTCAATTGCAGCAAATTTAACCCTTTCCCAAAGAAGACCTGGTTTTGACGTCCCTAATAGAAAGGCTTGAGAAAACATTGAAACACAAGAGGGCCAGAATGGCCCTATATCGCTCACCTGAAAGAAGTTTAAGACACGCCTACTTTTTTTGATGAATCAAAAATTTGCAAAGAAATTTTGAAAAGGGTCACTCAAGGAACATCGTAGCTCAATTTGTTTCAAATTGACCCTATGCTTGATTTTTAAAGAATTTTCTTATGATTTCTCTAAGTCTGATAAGCCACGCCCTGCCATGCCCACTTTTTTTTACCAATACAAAATTTGCCAACATATTTTGAAAAGGGTCACTCAAGGAACATTTCTGTAAAGTTTGCTTCAAATTGGGCGAATGGTTGATTTTTAAAGAATTTTCTTATGATTTCTGTAAGTCCGATAAGCAACACCCAATTTTTTCTGACGAATAAAAAATTTGAGAAAAATTTTTGAAAAGAGTCACCCAAGGAACATTTCTGCCAAGTGTGGTTCAAATTGGGCCAATGGTTGATTTTTAAAGAATTTTCTTATGATTTCTCCAAGTCCAGTAAATGCTGACCTATCGCGCCCACAATTTTGGATGAATAAAAAATCCGCGAACAAATCTTAAGAAGGGTCACCCAAGGAACATTCCTGCCAAATTTGGTTTTAATTGGCCTTATGGTTAAGGAGAAGAAGATTTTTGAAGAATTTTTTAACAATTTCTCTTGGTTAGATAAGCCCCGCCCTGCCACACCCACATTTTTTGACGAAACTATAAATTTATGAACAAATGTTGAAGAGGGTCACTCAAGGAACAATTCTGCCAAGTTTGGTTCAAATTGGCCCATTGGTTGATTTTTAGCTCACCTGAGCACGAATGTGCTCATGGTGAGCTATTGTGATACCGCTGTGTCCGGCGTCCGTCGTCCGGCGTCCGGTGTCCGTCGTCCGTCGTCCGTCGTCCGTCGTCCGTCAAACTTTGCCTTGTGTGCACTCTAGAGGCCACATTTTTTGCCCAATCAACCTGAAATTTGCTCAGAATGATTGTCTTGATGAAATCTCGGACAAGTTCGAAATTGGGTCATCTGGGGTCAAAAACTAGGTCACGGGGTCAAATCTTAGAAAAACCTTGTGTGCACTCTAGAGGCCACATTTTATGCCCAATCAACCTGAAATTTGCTCAGAATGATTGTCTTGATAAAATCTCGGACAAGTTTGAAATTGGGTCATCTGGGGTCAAAAACTAGGTCACAGGGTCAAATCTTAGAAAAACCTTGTGTGCACTATAGAGGTCACATTTGTTGCCCAATCAACCTGAAATTTGCTCAGAATGATTGTCTTGATGAAATCTCGGACAAGTTCGAAATTGGGTCATCTGGGGTCAAAAACTAGGTCACGGGGTCAAATCTTAGAAAAACCTTGTGTGCACTCTAGAGGCCACATTTTTTGCCCAATCAACTTAAAATTTGCTCAGAATAATTGTCTTGATAAAATCTCGGACAAGTTCGAAATTGGGTCATCTTGGGTCAAAAACTAGGTCACTGGGTCAAATCTTAGAAAAACCTTGTGTGCACTCTAGAGGCCACATTTTTGGCACAATCAACCTGAAATTTGCTAAGAATGATTGTTTTGGTGAAATCTTGTACAAGTTTGAAATTGGGTTACCTTGGGTCAAAAACTAGGTCACAGGGTCAAATCTTAGAAAAACCTTGTGTGCACTATAGAGGCCACATTTTTTGCCCAATCAACCTGAAAATTGATCAGAATTATTGTCTGGATAAAATCTCGGACAAGGTTGAAATTGGGTCATCTGGGGTCAAAAACTAGGTCACGGGGTCAAATCTTAGAAAAACCTTGTGTGCACTCTAGAGGCCCCATCTTTTGCCCAATCAACCTGAAATTTGCTCAGAATGATTGTCTTGATGAAAGCTCGGACAAGTTTGAAATTGGGTCATCTGGGGTCAAAAACTAGGTCACGGGGTCAAATCTTAGAAAAACCTTTTGTGCACTCTAGAGGCCACATTTTTTGCCCAATCAACCTGAAAATTGCTCAGAATGATTGACTTGATAAAATCTTGCACAAGTTTGATATAGGGTCATACGGGGTCAAAAACTAGGTCATGGGGTCAAATCTTAGAAAAACCTTGTGTGCACTCTAGAGGCCATTGTTGCCCAATCAACCTGAAAATTGATCAGAATGATTGTCTTGGTGAAATCTCGGACAAGTTTGAAATTGGGTCATCTGGAGTCAAAAACTAGGTCACGGGGTCAAATCTTAGAAAAACCTTGTGTGCACTCTAGAGGCCACATTTTTTACCCAATCACCCTGAAAATTGATCAGAATGATTGTCTTGATCAATTTTCAGACAAGATTGAAATTGGGTCATCTGGGGTCATAAACTAGGTCATGAGGTAAAATCTTTGTAAAACCTTGGGCACTCTAGAGGCCACATTTTTTGCCCAATCAACCTGAAAATTGATCAGAATGATTGTCTTGATCAATTCTAGGTCACGAGGTCAAATCTTAGATAAACCTTGTGTGCACCCTAGAGGTCACATTCTTTGTCCAATCAACCTGAAAATTGGTTTACAAAAAAAAGTTACTATATCAGGTGAGCGCTTCAGGGCCAATGGCCCTCTTGTTAAAGAATTTTCTTAGGATTTCTCTAAGGCTGATAAGCCCCTTCCTCCCTGCCACGCCCTCATTTTTTGAAAAATGTAAAAATTTGTGAATCAAATTTGAAAAGAGAGACTCAAAGAACATTCCTGCAAAGTCTGCTTCAAATAGGCCCAATGGTTAATTTTTAAAGAATTTTCTTATGATTTCTATAAGTCTAATAAGCCCCTTTCTCCCTGCCATGGCCACAATTTTTTACAAATGAAAATATTTGTGAACAAATTTTAAAAAGAATGGCTTAAGGCACATCCCTGCAAAGTCTGATTCAAATTGGCCCAATGGTTGATTTTTAAAGAATTTTCTTATGATTTTTCTAAGTCTGATAAGCCCCTTTCTCCCTGCCACGGCCATGTTTTTTGACGAATCAAAAATCTGTGAACAAGTTTTGAGAAGGGTCACCCAAGGAACAATTCTGCCAAGTTTGGTTCAAATTGGAACAATGGTTGATTTTTAAAGAATTTTCTTAGGATTTCTGTAAGTGCGATAAGCCCCGCCCTGCCACGCCCACATTTTTTGACGAATCAAAAATCCGCGAACAAGTTTTGAGAAGGGTCACTCAAGGAACATTCTTGCCAAGTTTGGTCAAAATTGGCCTGTTAGTTTTGGAGAAGAAGATGTTTGAAGAAATTGTTGACGGACGGACAGACAGACAGACAGACAGACAGACAGACGGACGACGGACGGTGAGTGACCACAATAGCTCCCCTCGAGCACTTCGTGCTCAGGTGAGCTAAAAAGAAGAAACTGCTGACAACCAGCAGTTTCTCCTTTTGTCTTAATATTTTCTGTGCCATATTTTACACAAATCCTATCTTTAATTACATCCATTTTGTCAATTATGGCAGTTTTTGAAGTGGATCACGCTAAAATTTTGTCGTTTGGGAAAGGGTTAAACAGTAACCATTTCATGTTTGGGAAAGGGTTGAGTTATTACCAGGCGGCAAAATTTCAGACTTGTTCAAATTCAAAGATATTGCAGACAACAATTTAAAGTGATTACAATGTCTTTTTTTTGGTCTTTCTAGGTAGAAAATATTGTAGGAAATGATGTAATTGCTGCTTGCACAAGTAATTTCATCATTTACCACAATATTTTTGAAAGTCCTTATATTGTAGTGCATCAAAAGTCGTCACTGTTTGGGAATCAATGCGAAATCATTTTTTGTAATATGTTTTATTTAACCAAATAATGTTTTGTTTGATAATCGATATTTATGAAGGAATTGTTTATTTTTTAAAAGATTTTCATTTGTTGCAATTCTCTGTAGAATTAATGAAGTGGGAACAAATTACTGTGTTTGTTTGTTTTTGTCAAAATCCTCTTTACATTTATGACCTGGCAGAGCATCTCTAGCTTTTGACTGAACTATTAGAGAAGGATTGATTAGGGTTTACCACCTCTTACAACTGACACGGAAGCTGGAGTACATGACTATGTATTCTGCTATTTCTCTCACAAGTATTATAGCGGACGAGAATTAACCTGGCAGGGCACTCCATTCGATAAGCATTGGCTGCTCTGCCAGGTCAATTATCATGAGGTATACAACAACATCTAAACCAAGCCTCCAGCTGCTCTCTCACATGATTCACACCCATTGGTGAAAGACAAATGACTTCTGTAAAACATCAGAACGGATGATGACAGAGTCAGGGTTCCAACTCTCAACCCCTGGATTGACAGACTGTAAGGTTATCGGCTGACTATCCAGGTTTGACTAGCAAAGAATGGGAAAAACATAGAACAGGGTTCTTCGCAGAATAATTTGATTCTTTAGTGGTTAATTATTTCAGTATCAACTAGACAGCCCTGGCGGTCTGGACGCGCTCCACAGGCCTGACTGTTTGTCTTGTTGAATGCAACTTCAAAGGTTCAGGCTGCGCAAACAAGCAAATGCATGACCAAGCTGAATATTATAAGCAAGTATGATGGTATGGTCAGTAAGATTCTGTGAAAGTTCTGTATTGATTATTTAATACTAATGGTTGTTAAATAAAGCCGAAAATAGCAATTAACTTGTGACATAAAATTCAGATCAAGCTGAAAATTTTACCAAGGCAAGATCTCATGATCACCAACATTCTGTTTTAGTTTTGTCTTGATTGGTCAATATTTGTAGTTGCTAGAGTGAAAACAATGTCAAATAGAGCCGAAAATGGCAATTTTGTCAATTTCAAGGGCACATAACTCATGAAATAAAATTCAGATCAAGCTGAAAATCATACCAAAGCAAGATCTTATGGTCACCAACATTCTGTACAAGTTTTTCCTTGATTGGTCAATATTTGTAGTTGCTAGAGATGTCAAAATTGAGCCGAAAATGGCAATTTTTTCAACTTCAAGGGCACATAACTCATGATGTAAAATTAAGATCAAGCTGAAAATTTTACCAAGGCAAGATCCTATAGTCACCAACATTCAGTACAAGTTTTATTTTGATTGTTGAATATTTCTAGTTGCTAGAGTGAAAACAATGTCAAAATAGAGCCGAAAATGGCAATTTTGTCATTTTCAAGGGCACATAACTCATGATGTAAAATTCAGATCAGGCTGAAAATTATACCAAGGCCAGATCTTATGGTCACCAACATTCTGTACAAGTTTTGTTTTGAATAGTCAATATTTATAGTTGCTAGAGGGAAAACAATGTCAAAATAATGCCGAAAATGGCAATTTTGTAATTTTCAAGGGCACATAACTCATGATGTAAAATTCCGATCAAGCTGAAAATTATACCAAGGCAAGATCTTATAGTCACCATCATTCTGTTAAAGGTTTGTCTTGATTGGTCAATATTTGTAGATTTTAGAGTAAAAATAAAGTCAAAACCAGCTATTTTTGACATTCAAGGGCAGATAACTCAGGTTGTTCTAGTTCAATCCAAATTCTTTGAAGGAATCTGAGAGAGGGTCACCCAAGGATCATTCCTGTGAAGTATGATTGAAATCCATCCAGTAGTTTCTGAGGAGAAGATTTTTAAAGAAAAAGTTTACGGACGCACGGACGCACGACGGACACAACGCCATGACAATAGCCCGCTGGCCTGAAGGCCAGTGGAGCTAAAAACATTGAAATTCATTGTGTTTATGCAAATAATTGTGTATAAAGCATAATGGGAAAAGAAGAAATTGCTTAAAATGAGCAATTTTTTCCCATAATGTTTTATACACAATTATTAATATATACAATGATGCAAAAGCATTATTTGACAGTTTGGCATCAAATACGCGAAAATTCCTCTATTTGTGTGACAATTTTGAAGAAATTAAGCTGTGAGGCACTTTTGAAGCTGTAGTGGAGATGATACGGCTTATTAGGCTGGGGAGTACACTGCATCAGAATGGATAATGGCAAAGTCAGGGTTCAAACTCACGACTGGATCGACAGACTTCTATGTAACCGGCTGTCTATCCGGTTTTGACTAGCAGAGAATGGGACGAAACATAGAACGTCGACAAATTTATATATTCATACAGATGATTTTATTTGCGAGAGCAACAATATTGTACAGGACTACACCATATAGACTGATTTAACTTAGTCTGGCTTTAATCCTTTCCCAAACGACAAAATTTTAGGGTGATCAACTTCACAAATTGTCACAAATGACAAAATGGAAGTTATTAAAGGTAGAATTTGTGTAAAATGTGGCAAAGAAAATATTGAGACAAAAGGAGAAACTGCTGGTTATCAGCAGTTTCTTCTTTTGTTTCAATGTTTTCCCAAGCCTTTTCTATTCGGACCGTCAAAACCAGGTCTTGTTTGGGAAAGGGTTAACTTAGTCTGGCTTTAATCCTTTTCCCAAAATTCAAAATTTTAGGGTGGTCTAATTTTAGAGCTGCTGCAGACAACATAATTAACCCATTACCACACAGTGACTTCTTTTTGACTCCCCACAAGATAATGGCTTTGGAAAACATTGTGGAAAATGAAGAAATTGCTTGTCACAAGCAATTTCTTCATTTTCCACAATGTTTTCTACACAAAATGACTACAAAAGTTTAAAAATCATTGATTTGAAATTGTCGTCTGCAACATCTTTGAATTTGGACCAGTCTTAAATTTTGTTGTTTGGTAATGGGTTAAATCCTTTCCCAAAAGACAAAATTTTACGGCAGTCCAATTTGAGAGCTGCTGCAGACAACATAATTAATGTTGTTAAAGATGAAATTTATGTACATTATAGCACAGAAAATATTGAGGCAAATGGAGAAAATGCTGGTCACCAGCATTTTCTTCTCTTGCCTCAATGTTTTCCAAAACCATATCTATTGGGGTCTTGTTTGGGAAAGGGTTACGATAGGACCTGTCAAGCTTAACCCATTAGCAGACAACAAAACTTGGACTGATCTTAATTGAAAGGAATACAGTCGACAGATTTAAACTAATGAAAGCATACTTATTTAAGTCTAAAAGGAAGACAACAACCCATTAGCAGACAACAAAACTTGGACTGATCTTAATTGAAAGGAATACAGTCGACAGACTCAAACTAATGAAAGCATACTTATCTTGGAAAGTCTAAAAGGAAGAAGAGAAATGGTGGTCATTTCCTTCTTTTCCCTCAGCACTTTCTAAAGCACTCTCCATTTGAGATTTAATTAAATTTAAATTGGATCTGTCTAAAATTTTGTTGTCTGAGAAAGGGTTAAACTTTCACAAATTAGACATTGTTTTGACGTCCCTAGTCGAAATAGTCAGACAAAACATTGAAGCAAAAGAAGAAAATTCTGATAACCAACATATTCTCCTTTTGACTAAATGTTTTCCTGCTATATTGTTCACAAATCCTTTATCAGCATTGATAATGTCTTCTGCATCAGCTTTGAAATTGGATCATCCTAAACTTGTGTCATCTGGGAAATGGATAACAAAAGCTGCAACAATATGTCCATTTTCTGTCTTTTCAAGTCCATCAATGCTATATACAAAAATATTTAACAAATTTCTTTCCATGCTATATATACAAATAGAACAAAAACATGTAAAATTCGATCTTAACAGATATTTCCAATTCAAACCAAGTTTTAAAATGTTAAGTGCTTAGTGAAAGCCTATCAATTTGAATCATGAAGTATTCAACACCGATTTGAATCACAAAGTATTCAACATCGATTTGAATCACAAAGTATTCAACACCGATTTGAATCACAAAGTATTCAACACCGTTTTGAATCACAAAGTATTCAACACCGATTTGAATCACAAAGTATTCAACATCGATTTGAATCACAAAATGATCAGACACACTCGAATTTGTATTGAAAATAAAGAATGCCTTTCCCTTGTTTAAGCATTTACAATGTGTAAATATGTGCCAAAATATTGTGACTGAACCATACCTTTTGAAACTTGGGCTGAACAATCATTGAGCCAAAATACACAAAGGAGTAAATTTTTAATCTGAACATAATCAGAAATAAATGTACATTGTGACATTGACATGTATCACTGAATGATCTGACTACATCACAAAATCAAACTCTGAGCCAAAAAGCTTTTTCTCATGAATGTTCTACAAAATGAAATTTGTTAGCAAAAACCAAAGACTCCTTGTCAAAAAGAGCATTGACTTAAATTGTAGCTCTTCAACATAAAATTTATAACCCCATCTTAACTCTTTCCCAAACAAGACCTGGTTTTTACGCTCCTATCAGAAGAGGCTTGTAAAAACAATGAGGCAAAATAAGAAAATGCTGGTGACCAGCATTTTCTTCTTTTGCTTCAATGTTTTCAGAGCCCTAATTAACATGAAAACATTTGCATCAACTCCAGTTCTGTCTTCTGCAGCAAGTTTTGAAGTGGACAACCCAAATATTTTATCGTTTGGGAAAGGGTTCAAACAAAACCCCATCAAAATATGGATTTGTTTTGGAAAGGTTATTCTTGACAACATGCTATTTGAATTAAAATCGTCATTATCATGACATTAAATTGTCAAAACCATGACAAATAAATCATGGTTTTGTGATGAAATGAAAGAAAAATGAGGTGACATGGTATGACGATAGACAAATGAGAATTTACAATAATTAGTCCTTCCTGAGTAACAATTTATCTATCTATATATATTTATATTTCTAAAATAATTCCTCTCACTGTTTTACTATTTACACATTATGACGAAATTCTTTCAAATAAAATCAAAACTTTAACCATAAACAAATTACTCGCAACATGCAAATTTTAATGAATTTCATTACACAATAAAAGGGCTTATCAAATGTGTGAACAAAAAGGCTACATTTGCAAAAGACGTCACTCTTTCGCACTAACTTTCTTTACTCTGCATAATAATACAAAATTTTGCAAAAACAAATGATGAAATCTACAATATCTTGACCAAGGTCATGTGAATAGAAACTTTATATGAAAATTTCATTCAAATCTTTCCATAAAACACAAAATTTATTCACAAGAAAAAAATCTCTCCTACAAGAAGACTGTTTTGATTTATTGTTGCTTTTCAACAAAAGCCTCATAACTGCACCTTAACCCATTACCAGACGACAAAATTTTGGACTGTTCCAATTTGAAAGACATTGCAGACGACAATTTCAAGTGAATGAATTTTTTAATAATTAGGTCTTTTTGGATGGAAAACATTGTGGGAAATGAAGAAATTGCTTGCTACAAGCAATTTCTTCATTTTCCACGATGCTTTCCATTGCCATTATTTTATGGGCAGTCAAAAAGAGTTATTGTGTGGTAATGGGTTAAAACAAGCTGCAGATACGAGGTTTTTGTTGGAAAGCATCATACGACACACTTGGTGCTATCTGTTTTAACATTCTCATCCAATAAGCCCCTTTTCATATAACGCTTCACAAAAATCACTAACAATTAAAACTCTGGCCAAATAGAGGTCAGTTTTTTAAACAATAAAATACCCATTTAACCCTTTTTCAAACGCCAAACATGTACAGTAGTCTAATTTGAAAGCTGCTGCAGACGACAAAATTGATGTTGATAAGCACTGGATTCGAGCACAATTAAGCACAGAAAACATAGAAGGAAAAGATTAAATGCCGATAATCAGCATTTTCATCTTTTTTTTCTATGTTTTCTGATCCTCTCTCCACCAGGGATGTCAAAAGCCGGTCTTGTTTGGGAACGGATTAAACAACTGAAGTTTAGCAAAATAGAAGACTGATCAATTGAGTAGGATGGATTCAGAATCATCCTGTTGCATTTAGGCACAGACAGATCTGATATTTCCAATGCAATGAAGATCCATTTCAAGACCCCAGCTAAATATTTTTGAGGCAGGATTTGGAAAAAAGGTCCCTTAAGGCTTTCAAATCCAACATGGTTCCAGATCAGTCTGCATATACATGCAGTCTGATCAGGAAACATGTTGTTCTCCAATAGCTTATTCGTGCATTAAATGACATAGGGGATGTTCTCCATATCATGTCTCACTTCTATTATAAATATGAAACATGGAATATCACAAATCATAGCCAAATAGTTGATAAAATTTCATTCATATCAGTTCATACAATGGATAAATAAAACTTTCTGAGTGTTGACTATCGTATATCGTTAATTCTTTTAAGTAAAATCAAAGTCATTTTTTTCTTGTTTAAAGCTACAATCTGAGGTAGATTAACAAGAGAATACAAGAGTTCTAAACTGTTGTAAGTGAAAATTGATTTGAGCAGGGATCTGGAAAAAGGTCCTATAAGGCTTTGGAGCCCGACATGGTTCAAGATCAGCCTGCGTATACATGCAGTCTGATCAAGAACCATGTTAGTCTCAAGTAGTCTCTTTGCGACTTGTAGCTACTGTATGACGGTCAGACTGCTTTTGGGGCACAATTTGATCTTGAAACATGGCTGTCTCAAATACTTTAAAGTGACATTTCACGATTATTTTTACATAAATTTTACTTTTATTCTATCTGAAAGAGCATGTTTTCTTATGAAACTTCTGAAAATTTCAAGCCAAAACATTGAACCGTGCACGAGAAATATATATTTTTGTGCTAAAAATAAACAAATTGTTGTGAACAACTGTTCAGATTTGTATAGAATTCGCCATTTCTGTCTCAATTTTAAAGGCATATTTTTCGCTTATAAATAACAACTTCAATAAACTGATAGCATTTCTACGCATTAGAATAAACAATCTTTGCATAAAGATATACTTTGAAAAATAAAAAATAAATGTGAAATGTCACTTTAAGGGACGTTTTTCCAGATCCTGGCTCATTTATATGCGACCTGACACACAAAAAAGACCATCTGGGAAAAGTGAAAAGTTTCATCCTATATCAGTCTGCACAAACTACAAAGACTAACTAGGATCAAAGCTTCTCACTCCTGATAACTTTCTGAATCTGGACATTTTTTCATCATCCTAAATCAGTCTCATTTTGCAAATGCAGCATTTGGTTGACCTCTGCGGAGTCTGATCAGTTTCTAATTAACCAATTACCAAACGGCAAGTTTTTAGACTAGTCCAAAATCAAAGATGATGCAGACGACTATTTCAAGTGAATGAAATTTTGAATTTTTGGTATTTTTATGCAGAAAATATTGTGGTAAATGAAGAAATTGCTTGTCACAAGCAATTTCTTCATTTTCCATGATATTTTCCAATGCCATTATTTTGTGGGGAGTCAAAAGGAGTCACTGTGTGGTAATGGGTCATGATGCTAAAATACTTATTTTTAAAAATGTAAATAATATTTTCTTTCTGTATATATCCTTAACATTAACAAATCTTTCATGCTGATCAAAAAACTTAAAAGAAACAAGATGTGTTTGTGAAACATGAATGCTCCCGAAATGGCAATGTTAAGTTTTCATGTTAAGGGTTGATAAGGTTTAATGAATGACCTTGTGGAAGGTCATATTGCATGGAACAGATAGAAATCATTGAAAGAAGGTTACAGACCAAATTTGAGCTTTGTATGTCAAATACTTTTGGAGAAAACAGCAATGTTAAGTTTTCAGACAGACAGACATACGGACATGAGTAAAACAACATGCCCCCGATCTTTCGATACAGGGGCATAAAAAAAATGTTGAGCATAATTTCTGTTCAACCCTTTCCACATGAATAAATCCTTATTATCAATAGACTTAACAATTGTTTTTGAAAACATTTATGGAGAAGAAGAAAATGTTGGTATTCTGTACTTATCAACAAGTACTTCTTCTCTATCAATGTATTCAAAGGCACATCAAAACCATGGATCGTTCTGGAAAAGGGTTAACATAAGCACTGGCTCGGTTTAAGAAAGCGTCGCTTTTCAGAGAAAACCTCATAACAAGCTGTAGATATGAGGTTTTCATTGAAAAGCAGCGAAATGTAATATTTTTCGATAAACGTAAAATCAAAATAGATTTTGGCTCCTAAGAATGGGGCCTTCATCAATCGGAGAGTAACTGCTGTAACAAACTGTCCTTCTGGTTGGCTGGTTTTATTTCCTCCACTGGAGCCTGAAGATCAGAAAAGGGAGATAATTATTAACAACAAGTATCTGGTGTTGTATGCAACACATAAAGTCCCCTACCGGCTTCACATTGACTAAATATGGTAATCAATAGTAGATTAAGATGAACAAGTCATCAAAATAATTGTCAAACATATGAAATGTTATGCCCAAAATTTCGGAAATATAATTCAAATGCCTTGAATAAAGTTACTAAAAGATCAATGACTAACATGGCTTATAAATTTTTTTACATTTTAAAACAGGTTTCATCAAGTTAGCTTGCTTAGTTATTAAGTTATTGCAGGATCCATTTTTTGCCATATTTTCACTATTTCCGTTACCATAGTAACCACACTTTTCGTCAAAGAACAAAGATAAAATGATGTGCATAATCCACACATTGCCATCTAGTCATATACCAAGTCTCATCAAATTAGCTTGCTTACTTATTAACTTATCGCAGGATCCAATATTTTTTGCCATATTTTCACTATTTCCGTAACCATAGCAACAACAATTTTAGTCTAAAAATAAAATGATGTGCATAATCTACACATTGGCATATAGTCATATACCAAGTCTCATCAAACTAGCTTGCTTACTTATTATCTTATCGCAGGATCCCATTTTTGGCCATATTTTCACTATTTCTGTAACCATAGCAACCTCAATTTAAGTCGAAAAACAAAAATAAAATGATGTGCATAATCTACACATTGCCATCTAGTCATATATCAACTTTCATCAAAAACGCTTGGTTAGTTATTAAATTATCACGGGATCCAGATTTGAGCGGACAGACGGACGGACGGACGGACAGACGGACGGACGGACAGACGGAGGGCAAACCTATAGTCCCCTACCGGTGTGAACACCGGTAGGGGACTAACAATAATCAAGAGAGGTAAGGACAAGAAAATTTCAGATTGCACCAATTTAAAAGCTTTGTAAAACATCATGGAAAATGAAGAAATTGCTTGTGACAAGCAATTTCTTCATTTACCACAATGTTTTCTACATAAAAATACCAAAAATTCAAAATTTTATTCACTTCAAATTGTCGTCTGCATCATCTTTGATTTTGGAATAGTCTACAAATTTGCTGTTTGGTTATGGGTTAAAAGCTGGTACCACTAGCAAAGGAAATAATGTTGATCATTGTAGGACTCAAGTACTAAACAGCACAAAATCATTGAGGCAAAACGAGAAAATGTTTGTCATCAGAATTTTCTTCTCCCATATCAATGTTTCCACAAGTCTCTTCTATTAGGAACATCAAAGCCAGCCCTTGTATGAGAAAGGGTTAAATAATAAGCTTGTAAATGGATTTGATATCAGATGTCATATGATAAGAATCTCGAATTTCTCTGAAAGTCAAGACAATGTTTGAACAGTCAAGACAGCAACAAATTATAGGCTCTTATTTCCTGGTTGAAAACCATTTTTATCAATATAGTCTTCTTACTTTACTATGACACACATTTATAAAATTCACTTACAAACTACTGTCATGTTACAAGCAATCATTTATGATGGCTTAACGCTTTCCCAAACATGACCTGCGTTTCACATTCCAAAATGGAAAAGCTTCGGCAAACATTGAGACGAAAGAAGAAAATGCTGACACACTTCCTCAAATGCTGATAATCAGCATCTTCTATTTTGTCTCAATATTTTCTGTGCTATCATATACTAAAATTCTACCTTTATCACCATCCATTTTGCTGTCATCAACAGATTTCTAATTGGGTTACACTAAAATATTGCCATTTAGGAAAAGTTTAAGAAGAGCTGATAGAAAACGTTTCTTACCCTTGGTTCATTCTGGACTACATTAACATGTTTAGGTTCAATGAAAGGCGGTGACATTTTCTCCGCCGCCGCTGCCATACGCATTTTCTGCTGCTGCTGAGCCGTCAACTGTTTACGGAACAAATTGGTGGCCTTCTCATCCTGGTCAGCTGTAACGATATATACGAGAAATGAGCCAGGATCTGGAAAAACGTCCCTTATAGCATTTGATGCAGCCATGTTTCAAGATTAAGCTGTGCCTAGATGCAGACTAGCCAGTAGCCATGTTACTCTCAAATGGTTGCTACAGACCATGAGGAAGCTATTGGAGAATAACATGGTTCCTGGTCAGACTGCGTGTATACGCAGGCTGATCTGGAATTATGTTGTTCTCAACTGCCTTAAGGGACGTTTTTCCAGATCCCGGCTCAAATATATGTGACCCATCATGCTAAAGGCAACCATCTACGGAAGATCATTAAAATCATAGACTGAACCAAAAAGGAACTTTCACATAGTATGTGCCAGTTATTCAATGGTACCATGTAGATATACACACATATATACATGTACTTAGTTTTTAAAACTTGTTTAGTTTGCAAAATTGGTCAGCTAATCCCCATTTAAAAGCAAGTTACCGTATAGCACTTTATTTCTGCAGGGACTTTATTTCTGCTATTTCTGCAGTCGTGGACGGAACCACAGAAATAAAATCCGCATAATATTAATCCTGAATGTAGAGGTTGTTGTCTGTAATTTTAGTCAGTACATGATGGACAAGTTAAACTGTTACCACCCGATGGAAAGAACAATATCATAACAATGGAGCGCTTTCCTATTCAAAAATGGCATAACTACCGCTTAAACTTAGGTGTGGGTAAAAGCATTTTAGTTAATCAATAAACAAAGATTTAACAAGTTAGACTTATTGTTAACAGTTGGACACATCTTTCTTTCCACACCTATCTGTATACAGCATTGTTTCCCATAACGCCTTTATGGATACTGGTAAATGAGTGGGATTATCCCTTTACCCAAACGGAATAATTAGAATATTTTATAAGCATCGTCTTTCAAACTATGTCTGATACTGACTAAAACTGATGTGATAGCGCAGAAATAAAATCTTTGATTTTGCAAAATGAGAGACCGCAGAAATATGTTCCGCAGAAATTTAACCCGTCTGATTTCTGGAAAAACCGCAGAATTTGGACCCCGCAGAAATAAAGTGCTATACGGTATGTTTATTTAACGTAGAATTCAAGTTTCATGTTTGGACTGAAACTGCATGGCATAACATACAAGAGCTGGGTAGGGCATGTAGTGTTTCATATATATTTTTAGCATATTAACTTTTCTTAGTGACAACCAGACAGACAGACATACAGTAGAGTAAAACAAGAGGGCCATGATGGCCCTAGATCGCTCACCTGAAATTTGTTGCCTTGTTGAAATTAAACACTTAGACCTGAATAGCAGCAAAATAAGAAATGTTTCAATAAAGCCCTTTCTCCTGTGTTTTCAAATGAATGTAACAAAAGTTCAGCCTTTTTTAAAAGTATTTGCTATTTTGTCCATTTTCTGATACTGCTGCACCAATAGGCAATGGTTTAAATACTGACAAAATTCTTCTAACAACTTTGAAAGCCCTTCACCAAAGGATCGTTCATGTGAAGTTTCAAGAATATTGGTCAACTGGTTAGGCAGAAGAAGATTTAATTTTTAGAAAATTTGGCTATTTTCGCCTTTTCTCATGCCGCGGCAGCCAGAGTCTTTGATGGAATTATATTCTTTTAATAACTTTGAAAGCCCTTCACCCAAGGATCATTCATGTGAAGTTTCAAGAATATTGGCCAACTGGTTAGGCAGAAGAAGATTTTTAAGATTTGGCTATATTCCCCTTTTCTCATGCCGCGGCAGCCAGAGTCTTTGATGTAATTAAATTCTTTTAACAACTTTTAAAGCCCTTCACCCAAGGATCTTTCATGTGAAGTTTCGAGAATATTGGCCGACTGGCTAGGCAGAAGAAGACTTTTACAAGATTTGGCTATTTTCCCCTTTTCTCATGCCGCGGCAGCAAGAGTCTTTGATGGAATTGAATTCTTTTAATAACTTTGAAAGCCCTTCACTCAAGGACCATTCATGTGAAGTTTCAAGAATGTTGGCCCACTGATTAGGCAGAATAAAATTTTTAGAAGATTTGGCTATTTTACCCTTTTCTCATGCCGCGGCAGCCAGAGTCTTTGATGGAATTAAATTCTTTTAACAACTTTGAAAGCCCTTCACTCAAGGATCATTCCTGCCAAGTTTCAAAAAGATTGGCCAACTGATTAGGCAGAATAAAATTTTTAGAAGATTTTACTATTTTCCCCTTTTCTCATGCCGCGGCAGCCAGAGTCTTTGATGGAATTAAATTTTTTCAACAACTTTGAAAGCCCTTCACCAAAGGATCTTTCATGTGAAGTTTCAAGAATATTGGCCAACTGGTTAGGCAGAAGAAGATTTTTAGAAGATTTTCCCCTTTTCTCATGCCGTGGCAGCCAGTATTTGATGGAATTTAATTTTTTCAACAACTTTGAAAGCCCTTCACCCAAGGATCTTTCATGTGAAGTTTCAAGAATATTGGAGGGTCAGCGATCTTGTTTGAATTTTATAGGCATTCGTATCATATACCCCTACATCGAAAAAATGCACAATTTCTTGCACCTGTCCAAGGTCACTAAAATGCTATTAAAATGATGTATATTCATCGTTTAGTCCCAAAAACGAATTTAAAGTAACGTCCTACATTTGATAAGAACAGAAAACCCAAAATATGGGCTATTATAAACGCGTAAATGTATAAAACAGCATGCTCATGTGTTCGGTTTGATCAACGAAGCTGGAGTGTTTGATGTCAAAATTTGCATATTTTTTGGAAATATTTCAAGTTCTACATAATAGAATTTGATAAAACTTCCTGATTGTATTAAGCAACATGTCCTGGTAATAATTCAAAAAGAAAATGTATAGGTCAGCGCACTTATTAGTGAATTGCAGCAATTTTTATCAGCTTCACATGAATAAAATGACGCAAAACAGTGGTAACTGCATACACACTTACGACTGTCTTGCTCTAAATAATCGATTTTCATCTTGGGGAAATCAGTTTCGCATAATATATACACTTTTACCGTCGAAAATGGTAAATTGTAATGATGTGTTATATTATGGAAATTATTGTAGCGAAACATATTGGTACGAAACATTTAATTTACTACAGTAATGACCGAGTGTTCCGAAAAACTGGAGCATTCCCCCTTAACAACTTTGAAAGCCCTTCACCCAAGGATCATTCATGCCAAGTTTCAAAAAGATTGGCCCACTGGCTTGGGAGGAGAAGATCTTTAAAGAAATTGTGGACAGACGGCCGGACGACCGACGGACAACCACCGATCACAATACCTCACCTTGAGCACTTTGTGCTCAGGTGAGCTAAAAAGTAAAGGTGGTTTATAGTCTCAAATTTATGATCTAGGTCCATATTCGCGCAACTTTCACACTTAACTCCATGATCATTGGGTTTCAAGTCGGCTGTTTACAGTCGGCGCCTCTGGCAGCCACAGCACTTTGGCTTTCAACTCCCCTGTGTACCCATTTATACACCTGGGTGAAGAGGAGCAACATGGGTTAACTTTTTTCCTCAGAACTAGAAAGACCTGAAGGTCTTGAGTCGCTCCACAGGCCTGATTTTTTTTGTAATGTCAAATCCTAGTCTTGACTAGATTTCTCAAAACTTGTGGTTGTTTAGAACAAAGACAAAGTAAAAAATCAGCAATGTGGTCAAACCAAGAGAAAAGTAAATGCCACATCTGACCAATATTTGATTAGTAGAATACTGCACTTTCGCAAATTCAAAGCTGAGCAATAGTTGAGGCTGTGAGATTCTTATCAAACTGAAAATTGTACTTGAGCTTGATTGGCCAATATTTGTGGGGTTTAGATTGAAGATAGTGTCAACAAGAAAGCTTTTGAAACTATAGAGAGAAAAGAGGATAATCTAAGAATATTTCTTCTTTTCTCAAAATGTTAAGGCTCCAGTATATGCTAGTGGACGGTAATTCCTTGATTTGGACAATTAATATTGATGTTTATTAAGTGTTCATACTTTGTGAATTTTAGAATAATATTTTCCCTCCACCCTATAAAAACAATCACCAGATTACTCCAGGAATTACATGTTTTGGACTCTCCAGATTTGTTGCTTTTCCATTGTCTCGCAGCCCTTTCTGTTAAAACCAATGATTTTGACAAACTCCAATAGAAAGTTTTGATTATAAAGAGAAGTGGAAAAAATATTGATTATCAACAGTTTTTCCTCTTTCCTGTCAATATTTCCATTTCTGTCATGAATTTCAATAATCTATTTGTCGAATCATACTGGTAGTTATTTGTCAAACAAGCAATAGTTTTGACACACTCTAACAGAAAATTTGGAGATGTTAAGAGAAACAGAGATAATGTGGATTATCAACAATTTCTTCCTGTCCTCGTCAATATTTCCTTGAGCCCATTACCAAACAACGAAATTTGGACTGGTCAAACTTCAAAGGTGTTGCAGACGACAATTTCAAGTGAATGAAATTTAACATTTTTTGTCTTTTTGGACAGAAAACATTTTCTGAGTGAAATTAAACATTTTTGGTCTTTTTGGACAGAAAACATTGAGGGAAATGAAGAAATTGCTTGTCACAAGCAATTTCTTAATTTTCCACAATGTTTTCCAAAGCCATAATCTTGTGGGGAGTCAAAAAGAGTCAGTGTTTGGTAATGGGTTAACCCTTATCAAAATGGCACAATTTTAAGGTTGTCCATTTTGAGAGGTGGTTTGGCATGCAAACAGTGAAATTTGTGAATAATACAGCACATAAAACATTGAGGCAAAAGGAGAAAATGCTGATTATAAGCATTTTCTTCTTTAGCCTCAATGTTTTCCCAAGACTATTCTATCAGGGACGTCAAAACCAGGTCTTGTTTGGGACAGGTTTAATTGATGCACAATTCTCCTATTATTTACATTTTCTCTTTTTCCTCTTTGGCCCGTTCATATACAGCAACGGTTATGCGGGGGGGGGGGGGGGGGGGGGGGGGGAATTATTTCAGGGATGGGGGCTATTTCTGGGAGGGTTATAGCCGGTCCCATGTTCAATCTCAAGAGAGTTGGATTTAAAGGAAAAAGAAATCAAAATGAGAATTTTACACTAGGTTTTTTTTATTATTTCTACATGAAATTACAATTCATCTTTAGAAATACATAAGTACATGACAATTATAGAAAGATTTTCATGTTGTTGTTGTTTTTTCAATATTAAGTACATTAGACACAAACAAAAGTAACAATGACAATCAAACTGCCTGATTATGTACACAATAATGATATTGCAATCAACAACAATTTCAAAACCAATTTTTACAGCTCAAAATATTGTTTTGTTTAGGATAACTGAATTTTTTTCATCATGTAAGGACATGAAGATGTCATACAACTGTGCTCTTCACTTTGATATCTCTTGTAAGATCGAAACATATCTGTCTACACTGAATAATAACAGGTCTAGTCTAAACTGATATCTATTTATTTCAATATCTACATTGTTGTCCTTTTCTTGTTTGCGTAATTTTACGCAAATTGTCCCTGAATAGATCGACAATGATTTGCCTTGATCCGTCATTGGTGACAATTACATAATGTGGAAAAGCAACAATTTCATAATAAGATATTTATTACTAGACCTTACACTGAATTGTACGTAGTACAGAGTATAGAAGCATTCAAAGTTTCAGAAATTAATTCTAGCCAAACAGTTACTGCTAAGAAGAATGTCTTGCTTTGATTGCAGTACCACAATGATGTATTTCATGCATACCTTTATTTATAATGTTTTCTTTTACTTCAAAAATTTCGTAAATCTTAAATGTTATCACAATGTCATTAACAAAATGTTTTATATACTCTCATAAATTAACAAAATTGATGAAGATACCTAAGCCATTACCAGACAGCAAAAATTTTGACTGGTCAAATTTCAAAGACATTTTAGACATTAATTTAATGTGAATTGATTTTTAGATCTTTTGTCTTTCAAGGCAGAATACCATGTGGGTAATGAAGAATTTGCTTGCCACAAGCAATTTCTCTATTTTTCACAATGTTTAAAAAGCTTTTATGTTATGAGGCCTCATAAGGTGTCAATGTGTGGTAATTGGTTAAGAATTGTTACATGAATTCCAGTAATATGAATCATTCTATTTACATGAAAAGCTTTTTCAAAATGAAAATGTGTATCATCATAAATAGTACATAAATTAATGACAATCAAATAAAGAATTTCAACTTTTGTTTCAACAAAATATATTAGACACAAACAAAAGTAACAATGGCAATTAAGGTTTACGAACTGAGAATAAAATGCAGAGCCAGGGGCGAATTTTGAAAAGTGCCAGTAATTCCTAAACTGTGTTACATTTCCATTCCAAATACAAACATAAGCATTTTGTATGGTTTAGAATTTTGAATTCATGCATACTTATGGAAATATTTGACAAAAATGTTCAAAATTACCTCCCTTGCATATGAATATAGAGTAAAATAATATTTGTAAATTATATTCTTCTTGAAGCATAATCTTGAAATCCTATGAAAACTATGAGTTGAAAACTTATGTGAAGTGTATTTACAAGTGTGTGTAATTTGATGCATTTCGTATGGCTAGAAAGTGGTGTTATCATTCTCAGTCCATAAACCTTAAACTGTCAAATTATCTACACAATAATGACAATGCAATCAATAACCATTTCAAAACCAAATTTTACAGCTCAAAATATTGCTTTGTTTAGGATAACTATACAACTGTGCTCTTCACTTTGATATCTCTTGTAATCTGTCTACATTGAATAATAACAGGTCTAGTCTTAACTGATATCTATTTATTTCAATACATACATTGTTGCCCTTTACTTGTTTGCATAATTTTACACAAATTGTCCCTGAATAGATCAACAATGATTTGCCTTGATCCTTCATTGGTGACAATTATATGATAATGTAAAAGCAACGATTTCATAATAAGATATATATGTATAACTAGACCTTACACTGGATTGTTAGTAGTACAGAGTACATAAGCAATCAAAGTTTCAGCACTGAATTCTAGTCAATTAATCAATTTAAAGAAATATCTTGATTTGATTTTGATTGCAATACCAATATGCAATATGTGTATATACATTTGTGTTATTTCCTTTTTTCTCAAAATTTCTAAGAAATGCCTATATCATTAGAACAGACACAATGTCACTTACAATCTGATATTTGGTCTCATAAATAGGCAATGATGATGAAGATTACACTTGTAACATGAGTACTAGTTAGTAATATGACACAGTCTATATGCAGCATAAATTGTAATGCTATACAGAATTGAACATAGAATGCAAAATGAAACAATTTTGGCATAATCATACAGAAAACAAGTGTCAAATATTCTGAAACTTGGGAAAAATTTTGTGATCATAATACATTTGTTAAATCTGACCCTTTCCCAAACTACCAAATTTTACAGTGGTCCAATTCAAAAGCTGCAGAAGACGGCAAAATTGATGATTATAAATGTTAGATATATGTACAATATAGCCAAGAAAATTTTGAGATAAAAAGAGAAAATGCTGATTATCAGCATTTCCTTCTTTTGTTTCAATAATTTCCACAGAATTTCATATCAGGGACATCAGAAACAGGTCTTGTTTGTTAAAGGGTTCAATCCCTATTGCAATACTGTAATATGCTTTGACCCATTACCACATAGTCATGCCTTTTGATGCCCAACAAGACAGAAGCTTTGTAAAACATCATGGAAAATGAAGAAATTGCTTGTGGCAAGCTATTTCTTCATTTTCCGAAATGTTTGTTTGCTGCAGTAATCACTAGTCTAGATCATTTACAAATATGGATGGTTCATTAATACAATCTTTTATTAACTACTAATTTAATCCTTTCCCAAACAACAAACTTTTAGACTATAATTATAGTACAGCTATAAAACTGTTGCAGATGACAAAATGAATATAAAAAGGCCATTCAAAATTTCAATTATTTTTCATCAAACCTTATGTTGTGGGTACTCATTAAATTGCCTTGTCGAGACAATTCAAATGAGTACCCAGAACATAAGGTTTGTATTTGAAATAAGAAATATAGAATGTGTTCATCCCTCTTATCTGTTGCTCTGAGTGAGTGTAAATAAACATAAATGTCATGTATGTTATTGTATGAAAAATATTGAAGCAACAGGAGACAATGCCGATTATCAGCATTTTCTTCTTTTGCCACAATGATTTCTAACGTCTTTTCTATCATCATAGGTGTGTTAAAACTAGACTTGTTTTGAAAAGGGTTAAAAAATCTAATAATTTTGTGACTTAACCCTTTCCCAAACTGTGACACCTTTTAATGCCAAAAAAATTAAAGGCTTTGGAAAACATTACGGAAAATGAAGAAATTGCTTATGACAAGCAATGTCTTCATTTCCAACAATGTTTTCTATCCAAAAAGACCAAAAAATGTACAATTTAATTTACTAGAAATTGTTGTCAGCAACACCATTGAATTTGGACCAGTGTATGATTTTTTATTATCAAAATTTAATTCTCCATACAAAGAATACAGGGAATTGACTTCAGTGTCCTGTATTTTGTTTGATCGCATACTTTCTTTTGCAACTTAATATGGTTAAAACACTGAGCAACACAGGATCCAATGGAAAGGCATCTACAAAATACAATCCTATGGCATGAATAATATATACATGTATTGTTTAGAATGGTTTATCCTTTTCAAAATTTGTAAGGGCAGGGGATAGACTTCAAATGTTACAGCGGCTGCAGTGACAAGTCTGAAAATGCTAATATATTGAGTTAAGGTTGTAATTCTGTAACTAGTTGTATCATTACAGACTTTTCCTTGGCACTGCTGTATATATTAAAGAATGATCAGACCAGACACATTCTATGACATCAGTAGAAATACTGGAAATGTTGCTATAAATGTGATCAATCAATGATCCAGAGAAATGTGTTGGCTTTTGTACATGCTGTGTGCAATTGAAACAATTTTGCATGTAGGTCTCAAAATTTGTAGTTTTGTTACGAATATTTATGTTGATGTCACCATGTACAATTAGGCATTTCTCTTTAAATTGCTCTAGGTTTTCAGAAAGAAAAGTTTTCAAGTCATGACAAGAAAAAGATGGTGATTTGTATAAAGTGGCAATTACTACTTCTGTATCTTGTACTAAAAGACATAAAACAACCATTTCAATATCTTTTTTTGTTACAGAAAAACATTGCAAAATTGTTATACTATCTCTGACATACACTAGAATTCCTCTATGGGGAATGGCGGACCCATATTGCTTTCCATCTGCTCTTATCAATTGATATCCTGGTTTTTGTAATGAATCTATGTGATCAGAGCTAGTAAGCCATGTCTCCAATAAGCACACACAGTCTGCTGTTTTGACATTAGGATCAGAAAAGAACTCTTTCTGGTGACTTTTGTAGGACTGAATGTTATGACACAAGAAAGTAAAATGGGTATTCGCCATCTTGTAGACTGGTGTGTAGCATAACTTCAATATTCTGGACTCTCTTAAACGAACCATTTCTTCCTGTACTTTTGTTGCCACTGAAATTTTACTTTCATTCAAGTTTAAAATATATAGGCCATCCAAAGTTCTCGAGCGACTTATGGCAACATAATGGGCATGTGAAAACACACGTTTTCCATCCATGTCAATGACAACTTTATTAAGTGTATCACCCTGGGATTTATGGACAGTTTTTGCTGTAGATTGCCTTAAAGGTATCTGGATTCTTACAAAAGTTTTTCTTACATAGACAAAGTTTCTTTTACAATCAAATATAGGGGTCCATGATGGATTAATAGTATTGTTATAAAAATGCCTGTATTTGAAGCGCCATGAACTTCCAACGATCTCATCATAAAATGAAACCCACACAATACTTGGTCTTTCTGTATTTGTTTGTCTACAATCTATTTTGCGAACGACACATGATGAACCATTCACCAAACCATCATCTACATCAAGATTTAGACAAAGGTCATATATCATTCCTACAGCTATTCCAACTGTCTGACTGAGTCCTGCAGTATGTGTTGGATCTTTTGGTAATTTTGATATAAGCAGCTGTTTTACTGACTGATTGTCATCTCCCAAAACATGATCGAGAGCAGAAATATTGATTTTTTCGGTGTTCATAGTAAGATAACTTTTAACATTGAAATTGTTTACTAATTCATTGGTGTTGAAGAGGTGTGTTGTATTCTGAGGATAGTCTGTACTGTTTGCATCTGTCAACCTTCCTTTAAGAATTTCAATGTCATCTTCTGTATGATTTCCTTCACGTAGCCTGTTGAGAATTTCAGCAAACTGTTTGTCATTTTTTTGTCTCATGATTTCGTCCAGTTCATGCAATACAATAGAATCTTGCCATAAATTTGTAGCTAGTGGGCCGAAATTGCATTTCAAATTTTCAAATATCCAACCATCCATGACTGGTTTCAGTTGAAAAAGATCACCAATAAAAATCATGTGCACACCTCCGAATAATGAATTGCTGCCTTTAATTTGTTTGAGCCTCTCATTCACTAATTTTAGCATGTTGTTTCCAACCATAGAAACTTCATCAATCATAACAACAGATAGATCTTTGTATCTTGTTCTCAGAGTATTTAATGTGTCACTGGTTAATGGTTTGCAGTCATAACCTTGACTTGCTGGAATGCGAAAGGCTGAGTGTAGTGTAACACCATTTATATGAAAAGCAGCTTTGCCAGTTGGTGCACAGAGGAGAATCTTACAATTTTCAGGGTTATCTCCAGGATCAGATGTCAAATAGCGTTGAAGGGCTTCAAAAAGAGCAGTCACAAGGACAGATTTTCCAACGCCTGCACCACCAGACAAAAAGACAAGTAATTTCTCAAGATTAAGTTTGACTGTTTGAAAGACATGTACAAAGAATTCCCTTTGTTTAATGTTTAAAGAATGTACAAGTTCTCTGTACTTTGAGTCTGGCATTGTCTTTCTGCGTATACTGATATCTACTGAAGCAACATTAAGGCCAACATCTGCAGCAATATCGTACTCTCTTTGATTTTCTGGCCTATCTGGGTCAAAAAACATGAAACTTTCACTATCTGTTGCACCGATATTTGCATCATCTAGCTCAGACTGCTCGTTTCCAGGAGCAACACCATTGAAGTCTTCCTCATTCTGAGCTCGTTCCATTGCATTGTCTAAATCATCAGCATTTTTTTCATACTGTAATGCTTTATTTTCTATGAAACTTTTCATTGATCTGTATCGTTCTTGATAAGAATTGTGTCCTTGCTTTAAATCCACATTTTCATTTCTCCAAGGAGTATATAATAGTAATCTTTCTCTACAGAATTGCTCTACATCAATTTTTTTTGAAAACCTTACATATCTTATCACTTTTCTATGCTTTCTTTCAATTATTTCTATGCCATTTTTTAATACAATTTTACCACCAGGAATTGAACTTGTGTGTTCTGGAACCAAGTTTTCCTCATCATTACCCAAATTGGGTAGCTCATCTTCATTACAATATGTATTCATGTTTTCAATTCTTTCATCACGAAGTGCTTCATCATTTAACAGTTCATTACCATGTTCAGTATCATTTGAGGAAGAGGAACTAACATTGTATCTAATATCAAGTTGGGACACATAATCTGCCAAACACCAATTTTCTAGAGCTTTTGGTCTCTTAGAGTACCTTTTTATGACATTATCAGCTTCTATATTTGTTGAATCAGAAGATAATTTTTCTAAGGATTCCTTGGATTTGAGTAGAAATGTTCTTTGTGAAGGAGTAGAAGTATTAATGAATACAACATCTCGAGAAGCCCTGGTCAATGGCAATTGTAGCAGTAAATAGCAAGCTTCTTGTGCACTTACTTCAACACTATTGAGAAACTTGTTTCCAATATGTCTGACTTGTTGTCTTAGGTCCATATTTCCTTGTTTAGCTTCTTTACACGCTTCATTCATAAGTATGCTCATTCCCCTCTGAGCCTTGCTAATATATGAAACAATATACACGGCACAGGCATATGGATCTAAAACGAACTGTAAATCATGGTTTGCACCCCAGGCTTTGAGGATAGGTTTCATGTATGCATTTATTCTAGCTTCATTTACATTCCTTTGCAAGAAAACTTTTGGTCCATTTAATGAGCTCTGAATTGCTTTAATATATTCTTCCTCTGTAATATCAATCTTGGATAAGAACTCTTCATATGTTATATTTGTATCTTTTAAATTATCCAATTCTGTCTGTATTCTCTTGAACAAGTCTTTGTACTTTTGATTATCCTGACTGTCACATAAGGGTTCTAATATTGTTGTCTTTTTCATTGGGGCAATTGGAAATCCGAATCTGCATATTGCTTTTTGTTTCTTTCGACAAGACTTTGAATGTTTATGTACTTGGAAGTCTACAAGCGGTTCATTTGGTTCCCTTCGACAGGATACATATCTATCAATGAAAGATGTAACTTCAGCTAATGAATTATCTTGGTACTTTGGAGCATTTTCAATCCACATCAACATGTGAATGTGTGGAGATCCTCTCTGTTGAAACTCAACACGATAAAAGAAGTCAGATACTTTTCCTAGGGGATTATGGGGACTCTTCAGCACTGTATTGATGAATTCTTGAACACGGTGATCAAAATACCTAACACAAGTCACTGGATCTTTCTGTACAAGTTTTGTTTTTTCAATCCAGGATAAATTATCAATATCTTCTTTTGACAAAGTCTGTCCATTATTTATTTCAGAAAGCATATTAAGTAAATCATACCATCGAGTATCTGCCGATGAAAGGGAGATAAACCATGTAGGCAATCCCAACTGTCTGATCATTGCAAAAACATCCTTTTTACGAGCTTCAAAATAAGGAGGCGAGTTTCTTAGACTTCTGAAAATATAATAGCCTTCATCCAATCGTACTACATTTTGGAGGTAACTTTTGTCCAACATTTGTGAAGCAGTAAATGTTTTTCCTTCAGATTTACATCTGCGTAAAGCTAGATGAACTTTGTCTGAAACTTGCTTCAACTGGATTTTCTTCAGTTTAAAAAAAATGTTGGGAACGTTTGATGCTACCCTGCGATCAATGTGTCTTAGCTCCAATTTGCATATATCACTGTAGTGTAAGGGAACATGTTTTTCTATATTTTGATGTCTTCTCTGTCCACAGAATATTGTTGGAAATGAAAGGTACTCTGCATCTGGATCTTGATAAAGACTAAGTGGTGTTTGACCTTCCCCTGGGGCAAATGTGTAACTGGTATCTCGTGACATATCTGCAGAGTCTAACATAGTGTCGCTATTTCCAATAACTTTCTCATTCTCGTCAATCTCACTAAAATGGTCTGAATCATAATTCAAGTCATCAACATTTTCTGATGTTTCAATGGTTTCACCACTAGTATTTGATCCAAGAAATTCTCTTACAGTGTCACTGCAGTCAGAAGTTATTGACTGTACCCAGTCATCATCAACAGTTACACCTGACTCCTTGTACAAAGAACTATGGTTGATAAGCCAGTGAAGTGCAGTCAAAACATGCAAAGGTCTTACATTTTCTGTGAAGGCACATGTTTTGTATGACAATTTCTTCTTGAGCTTAACTGGTATTGTACATTCGCTATCTAGTGGCCTGGGTAAGCTATGAATTACAGGTTGGATGTCAACTGGTACATTGACAACATTCCCTTTAATAGATAACTGACCCCCTCTTGGCAATTCTCTGATCTGCATAAAAGGAATTCTTAAAGACACTAATCTTTCCTCAAGCTGGTGCAGTTCAAGTTCCTTTGGTTGTATATGGAAAGCATTTTTGTTATAAACAGACATTGGAGGAACTTTTCCTTTGATGATTTTTTCGTGACAAGTTTTACATATCCATTCTAAATTCTCAACAGAGAAAAAGCCAGAGGAAAACTTTTCAATGTTCTGTAAATGTGACTTTGATTTCATTTTCTCAAATAAAACAACAGAATGTTTAAACCATGTCTGATTGCATGAGGTGCAAACATACACAGGACCTTTGGAAACATTTTTCTTAAATTTTTCAATGCAGTTTTCTATTGTTGTTCCATATTTTCCAAAGTTTTTATCCCTTTTTTCCTTGCATTTATAATCTAAATTTGACCTTTGAGATTGACGTCTAAGCTTATTTCTTGCATTTTCTTGTAAGATGTATGAATCAGATCTACGCTTTCCTCTTTTTTTCATCATTTCTGCATCTTTATATAGCCTATTAGAACGACATTTGTGCATAGACTTTTGAGTGAAAGATCTTTCTTTGTTCTTTCTTTCAGGATCTAGTCTAGCAGATTGCATTGACTCTTTTGTCATTTCTCTCTCTTTTGCTTTTCTCTTAGGATCCTGTCTAGCTTTAAACATAGAATCTTTTGTCATTTCTCTCTCTTTTGCTTTTCTCTTAGGATCCTGTCTAGCTTTAAACATAGAATCTTTTGTCATTTCTCTCTCTTTTGCTTTTCTCTTAGGATCCTGTCTAGCTTTAAACATAGAATCTTTTGTCATTTCTCTCTCCTTTACTCTCCTTTCTGGGTCCTTTCTAGCCTTATGCATTGAGGTGTATGTAAGAATTCGCTCCTTATCTTTTCTGACATGGTCCTTTCTAGCTTTTTCCTTTGATACCTTGGACAATAAGCGATTTTGTTCTAGTTTGTGATGGTCTTGTTTTGCTTTTCTCTTTGATTCTTTTGACCACTCACAGTCTTTCTGTTTTTGTTTACTGTCAAGCCTTTGCTCTCTTTTATAATTCCTCATATAGTCTCTTCTTTTCTTCTTTTTGTGTTCATTCACAGTTTCATCATTTTGCCTATCATGCAATCTCTTCCGCTTTTGCCTTTCATATTGATCTTTGAAATAATTTTCCATTAAATTTGATGTTTGTTTTTCAACTGAAACATGATCCTCTTTGTGCTTCAATTCACCTGCTGGTCTTTTGTTAACTGAATCAATCTTAATGGGCAACATATCAAATTGTTCAGTCAGGTCAATATTCATACTTTGATGCATTGCATACATAAATCCAACCAAGTCATCTAGAGACCTATAGGAAGCTAGTATAGAAGTTCCCTCATCAATTGACAATCCATCTGGTCCATGTGAATGAGAATCAAACAAACAGTATTTGTTATCCTTTACAAAAATAGCTGAGCAAACAGAACCAATAATGAATAAAATGTATGTTGACTTTTTAAAGGCTTCATTTAAAGAAACATGGAGTGATGGCAAATGACTAACATTTGAACTCTGTGTACATACACCAGATATTACATTGCCTTTCCCTATAGCAACTGTTCTGTCCATTACTTTTATAGAATCTGGAATTTCCTCAAAATTCAAAAGTAAACTTTGATAAACATGTTTTTCTTTCAAGTTTCTAATTATATTTTTATGTAATCTATGTCCTTCAATTAAAACTTTATCAAGGGATTGTGATGATTCCAATTTTCCAAATTTTATGTAAATCAAGGCACAAAGGGCATTAGCTACACATTGAGAACCCCTTGACTCTGCATCGAACATTGTGTTTCCTTGATTAAATGTTCCAAAAATGAAATTGTGATGATCTTTTAATTCTAAATTGATAACATCAACAGAACTTTGGTTTAATTCTTTTCCATGCCTAGAACCAGTTTCAAGGTCATCATTTTCAGAATCATTTTCGTTCATTCCTGGTTCAGTAAAAGGTTGTTCAACTCCATGTTCAGTAAAAGGATGTTCAACTCCATGTTCAATAAAAGGTTGTTCAACTCCATGTTCAGTAAAAGGTTGTTCAACTCCATGTTCCATAAAAGGTTGTTCAACTCCATGTTCAATAAAAGGTTGTTCAACTCCATGTTCAGTAAAAGGTTGTTCAACTCCATGTTCAATAAAAGGTTGTTCAACTCCATGTTCAATAAAAGGTTGTTCAACTCCAACATTCATATCAACTTTTGTATAAAGATTCATATCAACTCCCGTATCAAGGTTCACAGCAGTATCAAGGTTTATATCAACTCCTGTATCAAGGTTTATATCAACTCCTGTATCAAGATTCATATCAACTCCTGTATCAAGGTTATAAGCAGTATCAAGGATAGCAGTATCATGGTTCATATCAACTCCTGTATCAAGGTTTATATCAACTCCTGTATCAAGGTTTATATCAACTCCTGTATCAAGGTTTATATCAACTCCTGTATCAAGGTTTATATCAACTCCTGTATCAAGGTTCATAACAGTATCAAGGTTCATATCAACTCCTGTATCAAGGTTTATATCAACTCCTGTATCAAGGTTTATATCAACTCCTGTATCAAGGTTCATATCAACTCCTGTATCAAGGTTCATAACAGTATCAAGGTTCATATCAACTCCTGTATCAAGGTTCATAACAGTATCAAGGTTTATATCAAATCCTGTATCAAGGTTTATTTCAACTCCTGTATCAAGGTTCATATAAACTCCTGTATCAGGATTTATATCAACTCCTGTATCAAGATTAATATCAACTCCTGTATCAAATCTATGATTATCTATACAAGCAGATGGCCTTACATCCGAAACAGATGAAGGTAAAGGTTGGGATGTGCCCCCATCTGATATCCCACTGATACATGTTCCAGTACCAGTGGAACGTCTGCAAACTGCCTTCCGGGCTTTCCCAATCCTCCAGTTCTTCTTACGGGGCATCACAACCTGAAAATAGAATTGAAAATATGTATAAGTCAACTACACCATTGATTCAATTGACAAATGTTACATCACAACAATACATTGCCATGAATCTCTGCAAATTCAATACCCCATCACCAGCACAGATTAAAAATGCTGTGAATGGTCACTGGATCAATGACTTGGATTTCAGTTCTGAATTCCTGTGTTAGACTTTGAACCTTTTATATCAAAATACGCAACAACAAGAGATGTTTGTAAAACATATACAGTGTTTATTCTTGGGCGCGGGAATGCTTCCCATGACACAGGAACAGAAAGAAAGGGTATATTCAGTAACTTCATATTGATATTTCGGTTTAATCCCATTTCGTCTACTCCCAATTCGTCTACTATTTTGGACATAATTCCCATTTCCTCTACTTTTCTATATTTTGTATCAATATGATATTATGTGATTTTTATTGAAATGTTTGCATTTTCATTTCATTTGCGTATATATTGAATTAATTCCTTTTCTTAAAACAAAAATAATGTTGTTTATTGACAATTTGACATGAAAGTAGACGAGTTGGGACAGTAGACAAAATGGGACTCAAGGCACTAAAAAAGCAGTAGACGAAATTGGAGTAGACCAATTGGGATGTTACTGATATATCATCCAATTTGTTCAGAGGATTGCAGAAAATTTGCATTTGGCAGACTGACAGAAATTGACACAAAAGTATCTAACATTAAGCCTCTAAGACATGACCGCTTTTTTGTACATAATTCTATATTATGAATTAAAAAATATATTGTAAAACATATTTAAGTACAAAATTTCATGAAATTCTGACCATAAGAAATCAGATTAAAAAATAATTTCTACAGTAAGGCCCCTTTTTCTGTAACACAGCCTAAAATTCAGAAACAGAAAAAAAACACTCTATTAAAAATATTCCAGGAAATATATTAATAAAATTTAATGAGCTTTCATCCAATTTGGTCAAAGGGTGGCTGAGATTTGACTGCGGGCAGACGGACAGTGTGGTGACTTAAACAATTAGGGGAGCATAAAAAAGATAATCAGCATTTTAATCAGATAATCAGCATTTTTCTTAAAACTTTTTGCCGAAATGTTACGTTGACAGCATAACATTGTCAGTTATAATTTGAGTTTTTTTGACACCCCAACTTACAGGGATCAAATTTTTGCCTCTTGCTAATTTTAGCAAATGCTTTTTTTGTAACTTGCTAAAATGGAAAGTCGGATGATTTTTTAGGTTTGAGCAGTCTGATAATAGGATAGAACATATTTAGACAAAAGTAAACAAGATGTGTTGGTGAAACACAAATGCCCCCGAAATGGCTATTTTTGTAAATTAACTTAATTTTGTTAAGTTTTCATAGAGTAAAGGGTTGATATGGGTTAACAGATGACCTTGAGGAGGATTACAGTGCATGGAACAGATAGATATCATTGCAAGGAATGTGCATACCAAATTTGAGCTTTGTATGTCAAATACTTTTGGAGAAACGGCAAATGTTAAGTTTTGGGACAGACAGACGGACGGACGGACACGAGTAAAACAATTGGGGACATCCCAGTTGGTCTAATCCCATTTGGTCTAAAATTCAAATTTCCCATTTTGTCTAAAACCTTATTTCAACTTATTTGCAAACAATCGCCCCTGATTTTTCAATATGAGGGCATAAAAATGCTGATTGTTTGCATTTTCTTCTTTTTCCTTAATGATTTTCCAAACGTTTGATGATTTTTTCAACATGCTAAAAGTTTACTGTTTTTTCAACTTGCATTTTCACTTGCATTTAGCAAATTAGCAAGTGCTTAATTTCAATCCTATTTATAAAACTTAATTAATGTGCAAAACTAATATAATTTGACTTACAATAGTTTTGCACAACAATTTCATTCTTTTTATTCAAAATCATATTTATCAACATATTTATAATGTATCCTAAATATTCACAAAATGCAAAAAAAATAGAATTCCTTGACAATATGTAAGTGAATGTAGGACGTCCTGGCCAAAATGTCCGTCCACGGTAATTACAATACTTTTGCGCTGAGCACTAGTTAGCCCTTTTCCAAACAACAATTATTTAGGTTGGCCAGGCTTGAATGCTGTTGACGAAAACAATATGCATGTTGAAAAAGATGACCGATGTGTAATATAGCAAATATTTTTGAAAATGCAAATTCATTAGCAGTTAGCACTTTTCTTTTCCAAAAGACAAAAAGTCAAGACTATATCAATTATACAAGAGGGCCAAGATGGCCCTATATCGCTCACCTTAGAGATCATCAAAATGATCATTTTTGTCTCATATCACATACACAACTTCAGAACAATGTTCATTAAAGGAAACAATTTAAACAATGCCGGTATTAGAGAGTTATACTACCATGGGAAGTGCAAAATTTACCTTAACCCTTTCCCAAACAAGAAAATTTTAGGGTGATCCAATTTGAAAACTGCTGCTGACGGCCACAGAGATATTGTTAGAGATAGAATTTGTGTATGATACAGCACAGAAAATGTTAAGGCAAAAGGAGAAACTGCTGATTATCAGCAGTTTCTTCTTTTGTCTCAATGTTTTCTCAAGCCTTTTCTTTTAGGGACGTCAAAACCAGGTCTTGTTTGGGAAAGGGTTAAGGATCTCTGATAAACAGAATTGGAGAAGATTGTATCATTATGAGACAATTCTACATACAAAATTTCAAAAGCCTTATACACCAAACAGTTTAGGAGAAAAAGATTGTACAAGATTTCCTTCTTTGTCTCTATATGAAATTCAATACCCACAACATAGGGTCAATTTTCCTTGTATCACAATAATTTGAAGTATCTTTGGTAGAGGGCCTTGAGATGATTCTATACACAAAATTTCAAAGCTCTAGGCCAAACGGTTCAGGAGAACAAGATTGTACAAGATTTCCTTCTTTGTCACTATATGAAATTTGATACCCACAACATAGGGTCAATTTTTCGGTGGACGGACGTTTTGGCCACGGACGTTTTGGCCAGGACGTTTAGGCCAGGACGTTTTGGCCACGGACATTTTGGCCATAATATTTTACAAGGTAGGACCTTTTGGCCAAAAAAAAAATTTATAAGGAAAAAAGGAATTGAACAAATTAAATTTATCTTTTAGTTGTCATAGTTGTACTTTGAGTCATTTTGATAATAAAAATGATATATTAAGAAAAGATAAGAATGAATGGTATCAATTATCAATATTTCAATTTAATTCATATTTGGCCAAAAGGTCCTACCTTGTAAAATATTGTGGCCAAAACGTCCGTGGCCAAAACGTCCTGGCCAAAACGTCCTTGCCAAAACGTCCGTGGCCAAAACGTCCTACATTCCAATTTTTCTTGTATCACAAAAATTTATAGTAAATTGGTAGAGGGCCTTGAGATGATTCTACGAACAAAATTTCAAAGCTCTAGGCCAAACGGTTCAGGAGAACAAGATTGTACAAGATTTCCTTCTTTGTTTCTTCATGAAATTCGATACCCACAACATGGGGTCAATTTTCCTTGTATCACAATAATTTGAAGTAAATTGGTAGAGGGCCTTGTGATGATTCTACACACAAAATTTCAAAGCTCGAGGCCAAACGGTTCAGGAGAAGGTTGTACAAGATTTCCTTCTTTGTCTCTATATGAAATTCCGATACATAGGGACAATTTTCCTTGTATCAAAATAATGTGAAGTTTTTTGGTAAAGGGTCTTGAGACAATGCTACATACAAAATTTCAAGACTCTAGGCCTTATAGTTTGGGAGGAGAAGACTTTTTAGTAATTGTGGACAGACAGACGGACTGACAGATGGATGGACGGACAGTGAGCGATCACAATAGTTCACCCTCAGCACTTCGTGCTAAGGTGAGCTAAAAAATGATGCAGATGACAATTTTGACAATCTTTGAATTTAGGGTTAGAAAACATTGTGGTTGGTGAAGAAATTGCTTCAATTCAATGCAATTTCATCATTTTCTACAATGTTTTCCAAAGCATTTAGCCTTACTTCCCAATCCTTTTCTATAAGGTCCTGCTTGGGGAAGGGTTATAAAGAATAACATGTTTCCTCTGAAGGCCATGAAAATTACACTGGTCAAAACTAAAGGCCACAGCTGACACCTGCAGAAGATGGCAGTAGTTGTATTACATAACATTATGTAAGATTTCTCCCCCCAATTGCTGGTATTTGGTGTGATTCCCAGTAGAGGGAATTTACAACTATAACCCTTTAACCCATTACCAAACAACAAAATTTTAGGGCGGTCCAAATTGAAAGATCCTGCAGACGACAATTTCAAGTGAATCAATTTTTAATATTTAACTCTTTTTTTGGTGGAAAACATTGTGGAAAATGAAGAAATTGCTTGTCAAAAGCAATTCGTCAATGGGGAGTCAAAACCTCGTAACTCCATCTTATTCAAGCTGTAGTTACGAGGTTTTGACTCCCCACCAGCGAATTTCTTCATTTTCCACAATGTTTTTCATGGCTATTATTTTATGGGGAGTCAAAAAGAGTCATTGTGTGGTAATAGGTTAATCAGTTCAGTTCTTTTTTACACTTGAAGACTGTTATAGATGAATCAAATCAATTAAATAAATTTTTGAAATAGTTTTGACGTCAACATTTATGAAAACATTGAAAGAAAAGAAGAAAAAGTTAAGCAATTTCTCCTTTCCACTTAATACTTTCATCATAATTACACTCAGAATCTCTTATTTTGACATCAGTCATTTTGTTAACAGCTCCAAGTTAATTGAATCTATAATTAATTTTGAGGCTGATTGATTTATTATTTTTCATGCAACTTACCAATTTTGATATCTATTGAGCTTTTTGTTACTGATAACAGTTTTACTTTATACTTTTGAACAATAAAGCTCTTTCCCAAACAAGGCCAGCTTTTGATGTCCCTAAAACATGGAGACAAAAAAATGCTGATAACCAGCATTTAGAGGAATCAGCGCAAAACTATTGTACCTACACATTTTTCAGAAATTTAAAATTTTGTATTTTCTGAATCTTTAGGGAGGAATACATCATGCGTTCTAATATTGGGATTTGAATCTGTATAATTAAAAAGATTCAAAATTCAAAAAGTATTTAATCTCTTTAACTTTACCCATCAGTGGCGGATCCAGGGGGGCTTTCGGGGGGTTGGAACGAACCCCCCTCTGTAGCCTATTTTTTTCATTTTCATGCAGAATTTCAGTCAAAATTGTGGAACACTAGAAAAACGAACCCCCCTATTTGCATATAATCCGAACCCCCCTCATAGAAATCCTCGATCTGCCACTGCCCATGTCGCAACGAAAAAAGGCTTGTCCAACTTGAAAGAAGTTGCAGACGACAATTTCAATGTGATTAGATTTAAAAAATTTCACAACTTCTTGGGTAGAAAACATGGTGGGAGATGAAGAAATTGCTTGTCACAAGCAATTTCTTCAATTTACACGATGTTTTCCAAAAATTTTATCTTGTTAGGAGTCAAAAGGGTCTTGTTTGGGAAAGGGCTAAGTAGTGCTGTGAGGTAATGGGTTAAGTTCCCTTACTTTAACCCTTTCCCAAACAAGACCTGGTTTTGACGTTCCTGATAGAGTAGGCTTAAAAGAACATTGAGGCAACAGGAGAAAATGCTGATGATCAGCAGTTTGTCCTTTGACCTCAATATTTTCTTGATGATATCATAAACAAATCCAGTCTTCAAATTCAATTTGTCTTCAGGAGCAGCGTTTTGAATCTAATTTTTTGCCATTTAGGAAATGGTTGAGAAAATTATTTGTTTTTTTTCCCTTTCCTATAAAATTTTAAAAAATGTAGTTACAATAGTTTTGCACTACGCTCTCGAATATCTTTTTTTGCCTAAAAATTTTCTGTGCTTTTTGATACATAAGTTTTATCTGTATCAACAAGTGCAGCAGCTTTCTTATTGAGTACCACCTTAAAAAAATGTGTGGCTTAACCCTTCCCCAAACAAGACCTGTTTTTGACGCTCTTAAAAGATTAGGTTTTGGAAAACATTAAGGCAAAAGGAGAAAGTGCTGATAATCAGCACTTTTTCTTTTTGCCTCATTTTTTTTAGCTATTTTGTACACAATTCATTTTTTTTAGCAACATACCTTTTGCCTTTTGCAACAGCTTTCAAACTGATCCATCATAAATTTTCTCTGTTTGGGAAAGGGTTAAGTAAATTGTACAATGTAGATGAGAAAACATTGAGTTAAAGGGAGAAAATGCTGATTATCAGCAATTTCTTCTTTTGTCTAAAAATTTTCAAAGTGTTTTCTAAAGGGGGCATCAAAACTAGGTCTTTGGGAAAGACTTAAAAGTATGTGACAATGTCTGTGAAGAAACCACACTGTGCATGCAAAGAAGGAAAGTATAGAATCTATCAACTTACAACAACACAGCTTAATCATCCATAAAATCTTTCATTGAACAATCAAAAACTTTTCACAAAGATGTGTTCATGTCCCATGTGTGTTTTTTATTTCATCTATAGCTATTTCAACTTATATCACATTTGCTTAATATTGACACAAATATCTTCAAACAAAACAAATATTGCCTGCACTTTGACCAACAACCTTTAGAGACACTCTCTCCCTTCCAAGTACACCACTAACTAATGACCCTCACTAACCAGGAGTGACCTTTTCACTAACCTTTAACCTTTTCACCCATTTCACACTTTACTCATTATTAGCATTAGCTTCATATCATTATCCATATAAATGAGCACATAACTCAGGAAGTAAAATTTGGATCAAGCTGAAATATACACACTATCAAGATCTAACAGTCACCAACATTCTGCACAAGTTTTGTCATCATTTGTCAATAGTCAAAGTTGTTAGGGTGAAAATGTCATTTTTGACATGCAAGGGCAGATAACTCCAAACTTTCTGGTTCAATCAAAATTATTTGAAGGAATCTGAAAGAAGGTCACCTAAGGATCATTCCTGTGAAGTTTGGTTGAAATCCATCTAGTACTTTCTGAGAAGAAGATTTTTAAAGAAAAAAGTTGACGACCGGACGCACGCACGCACGCACGCACGCACGACGGACACAGCGCCATGACAATAGCTCGCTGGCCTGAAAGGCCAGTGGAGCTAAAAATTCCCGTGGCACTGGCGGGATTTGAACCCAGGACCTCTAGATCCCTAAGCCCGCATCTTACCAATAGACCACGGCGCCCCATACAGATGAACAGACATTTATAGATCAAAATACTTGGGCATAAAAACTAAACTGACATACAGGTATACAATTATAGTTATACATACAAGAGCTGGCTAGGGCCTGCAGTGTCTCGTATCTATTTTTAGCCTCTTCTCTTTTCTTGGGGACGACCAGTTCCTCCTTGTACTCGGGTGATTGTAAACTGTGTTCTTGGCTCATCTCATTGACTGAAAGATACAAGAAATTGTTTAGTTTGTTTAACTCTTTCGCTGCCAAATTTCCTGGAATTGTGCTATTTCCAGTGCCAATTTCTTTTAAATTTCATAACAGGGCTTATCAGTTTATAACATAGTAAAATTATTATTTGATGAATTTTAACCTGAAACCATCAAGAATGATTGCACATAAACTATTTTGTTGAATAGCATACTTTTTATCAGGCAGTTTGATCAGATGACCCTGACCTTGACCTTGAATGACCTAATTAAGCTATTGTTTTGAAGTCGCCAAAAGGCGACATTGGCAGTCTCGTAATAGGTCGTCAAAAGGCGACATTGGCAGCGAAAGAGTTAACCCATTACCAAACAACAAATTTTGGACTGGCCCAAATTAAAAGATGTTGCAGACGACAATTTCAAGTTAAGGAAATTTAAAATCTTTTGGTCTTTTTTGGTAGAAAACATTGTGGGAAATGAAGAAATTGCTTGTCACAAGCAATTTCTTCATTTTCCACAATGTTTTTCCAAGCCATTTGCATTAGGGGAGTCAAAAAGAATCACTGTGTGGTAATGGGTTAAAGTATAACCCGTTACCAGATAGCAAAATTTTAGACTATTCTATAATGAAAGGTGTAAAAACAAATTTTCAATATTTACAAGTGTATGAAATTTTACATTTTTTTCTTTAAGTAGAAAACATTGTGGGAAATGGAGGCAATGCTTATCACAAGCAATTTCCTCATTTTCCACTTGTGAGTTGTGTAATTAACGTGGTTCACACAAAATATTGATGTAACTAGACAGTCCTGGCGGCCTGGAAGCGCTCCACAGGCCTGATTATTTGTCTTGTTGAATGCAATTTCAAAGGTTCAGGCTGTGCAAATAAGCAAATGCATGACCAAGCTGAAAATTACAAGCAAGTAAGATCATATGATCAGTAAGATTTCTGTGAAAGTTCTGTATTGATTAATCGATACTATTGGTTTTAAAAGTGAAAATAAAGCCGAAAATGGCAATTTTGTCAATAACAAGGGCACATAACTCACATAAAATTCTGATCAAGCTGAAAATTATACCAAGGCAAGATCTTATAGTCACCAACATTCTGTACAAGTTTTGTCTTGATTGGTCAATATTTGTAGTTGCTAGAGTGAAAACAAAGTCAAAATAGAGTCGAAAATGGCAATTTTGTCAATATCAAGGGCACATAACTCATGATGTTAAGTTCAGATCAAGCTGAAAATTATACCAAGGCAAGATCTTATGGTCACCAACATTCTGTTTTAATTTTGTCTTCATTGGTAAATATTTGTAGTTGCTAGAGTGAAAGTAATGTCAAAATAGAGCCGAAAATGGCAATTTTGTCAAATTCAAGGGCACATAACTCATGATGTAAAATTCAGATCAAGCTGAAAATTATACCAAGGCAAGATCTTATAGTCACCAACATTCTGTACAAGTATTGTCTAGATTGGTCAATATTTGTAGTTGCTAGAGTGAAAACAAAGTCAAAATAGAGCTGAAAATGGCAATTTTGTCAATTTCAAGGGCACAAAACTCATGATGTAAAATTCAAATCAAGCTGAAAATTTTACCAAGGCAAGATCTTATAGTCACCAACATTCTGTCTTAGTTTTGTCTTGATTGGTTATTATTTGTGGTCAAACAGCTATTTTTGACATTCAAGGGCAGATAACTCAGGTAATTCTGATTCAATCCAAATACTTTGAAGGAATCTGAGAGAGGGTCACCTAAGGATCATTCTTGTAAAGTTTGATTGAAATCCATCTGGTAGTTTCTGAGAAGAAGATTTTTAAAGAAAAAGTTTACGGACGGACGGACGCACGGACGGACGGACGGACGCACGACGGACACACCGCCATGACAATAGCCCGCTGGCCTGTCGGCCAGTGGAGCTAAAAATTCAAGGGTTTTTAAGGACTCAACATTGAAATTCAAGGACTACTAACATGCAATAATCTTAGCGCAAACATGGTTAATTTATCGGTTTACCAAATTTAAATTCTAGGACCCACGCTTTGTATTGTTGATCCGGTAACCAACTTTTGTTGAACACACCCTTTCCCACCATACTGATTTTATTTCTCTGTAATTTCTTCACAGACAAACAATTCAGTTATTGTTAATCCTTTCCTATCAATGTCTTTTTATAAATGGATTTTCAGGTTGTATATTTTCCATGTTTGTTAACATGACAGCTGAAAACCATTTACGTACAAAACAATAAAGATATAGAACTCTAGGGTTTTTAAGGGCTCAGACTTGCTTTTTGAGAGTTTTACAAGGCTCACATTCATTTTCAAGGGTTTTATAAACGGTCAAATTCAAGGGTTTTTCAAGACCAGTGCGAACCATGATTAAGTAATTTGAACATGGATCATTTTGACACTGTTCCTGGACAAGAGCTTCGCAAAATTGATACGAGTCAGAAGGGTGTCAAATATGGCAGTGCTTCAATTCAATGTCTAACTAGCAGTTGTTTTTTTAACCCTTTCCCAAACAGCAAAATTTAGGGTGCCGCAGATGACAAAATTGGTTCTGCTAAGGGAAGAAATTATGTGCAATAAAGCACAGAAAATATTGAGTAAAAAGGAAAAATTGTTCATTATCATGGATTTCCTTTTTTATCACAATATTTTCCCATGCCTATTCTTATAGGGACGGCAAAACCAGGTGCTGTTTGGGAAAGGGTTTATACAAGGGTGGATAATCACAAATCACCAAATACTAATTGAAAATTAACTCACTTTGTTCAAGAATATCCAAAGGCAGTTCTGACGATGATTCTTGGTCCATGGGTTGTTGTTGTTGCTGCTGATGATGATGAACATACTGTGGTGATTGTTGAGGGGGCGGGAGCATCTGCGTCTGGTGCTGGCGCTCCGTGCGCGCATTACACAGGTTACGTATTTCGCGCTTCACGTAGTGCGTGGATGCTGGTGTGTGTACACTTAGTGGAACATCTGGAGGCTTCTTGCTACTGTAGGGAGAGAAAACAAGAACTGTCGCAAAGCGGACGAATACCCCCCACTAGGGCCTTGTCACTGAAAAAGTGCTATCGGTCAAAATGTTCTTGACTAAGAGCATGAAAACTGATTTTAAACAAAGTCCAACTGTGACCTTGACCTTTGACCTTGGTGACCCCAAAACAATAGGGCACCTCCATTGGTCATGGGCAACAACTGTGTAAAGTTTCATGATCCTAGGTCAAACGGTTCTCAAGTTAGAACACAGAAACGAAATTGTAAATTTTGACTCCTCCCTCCCCTCCCCCCCTCATTAAAAACTTCAAAGTGGCATAACTCTGTAACTAAAGACTGGATCAAGAAGAAAATTGCAGGTGCACAACTTCATATGATAGGAAACATCCTGATAAAATTTCAGAAAAATTGGTCAAAAACTGTGGGAGGAGAAGAGGACACAAGATTATGTCCAACCCCCCCCCCCCCTTAAAAACTTCAAAGTCGCATAACTCTGACACTAATGACTGGATCAAGATGAAAATTGCAGGTGCACAACTTCATATGATAGGGAACATCCTGAAAAAATTTCAGAAAAATTAGTAAAAAACTGTGGGAGGAGAAGAGGACACAAGATTATGTCCACGGATGGACGGACGGACAACCTGATTCCAGTATACCCTCCCATAACTTTGTTGTGGGGGGGTATAATTACAAATTGTGAATACATAAAATATGTATCTTGGCAAAAACTGTACAATGCCTTGAATTCATATAAAGCTGCATTGCTAAATTTCAATGTTTGCACATGACGGATTAAATATGAAAAAATTCTAAAAATCTTCGTAGTTTGGGTTAGAAATTTCTTCATTTTCCACAATATTTTCTAAAGCATTTTTCTTGAGAGGTGTCAAAAAACATCACTGTGTGAGAAAGTGTAAATGATAACAACTCTCTTATTAAACAATGACAGTAGCAAGCAATTTCTGCATTTTCCACAATATTTGCTAAAGCATTTGTGACCCGTCACGCTAAAAGGGACCTTATCCGAACTCCAAAAATCCAAATTTTGACAAACTTGTGAGACTCAACCAAGGTCATCCAGATACTGTATGCGAAAAATGAAGATATAGAAAGATAGTGAAAACATTCCAGATTCAGAAAATTACATAAAAGTGAAAAGTGTCGGCCCTAGTCTGGCTGCGCGGACTGCGCAGACTGACTAGGGTCGATATTTTTCACTCATCCGATAAGGTCCCTTTTAGCGTGACGGGTCACATTTTAATTCAGGGGTGTCAAAATGCGTGGCTGTGGGAAAGTGCATTAACCCTTTCCTAAACAAGACCTGGTTTTGACGTCCCTAATAGAAAAGGCTTGGGAATACATTGAAACAAAAGAAGAAACTGCTGATAACCAGCAGTTTCTCCTTTTGCCTCAATGTTTTCTATTCACAAACTGTACCTTTAATAACATTCAGAAGATTTCGAATTGGAATATTCTAAAATTTTGCCGTTTGGGAAAAGGTTAACACTTTCCCCCACAGTGACGCTTTTTGACACCCCTCAGTATTAATATTATAATATATAATAAATATGTGACCCGTCACGCTAAAAGGGACCTAATTGGGTGTGTGAAAAATATCGACCCTAGTCAGTCTGCGCAGTCCGCGCAGCCAGACTAGGGCCGACACTTTTCACTTTTATGTTCTTTTTTATATCTGTAATGTTTTTCCTATCATACTTTACATTCATTTTTCGAATGCAGTATCTGGTTAACCTGTGCTGAGTCTGACAAGATTGTCAAAATTTGGATTTTTAGAGTTCGGATAAGGTCCCTTTTAGCGTGACGGGTCACATATATGAGCCAGGATCTGGAAAAACATCCCTTATAACATTTGAAATTGCAATGTTTCAAGATCAGGCTGTGCCTAGGTACAGTCTGACCTGGATCCATAGTACTCCCGTATGGTTGCTACAGACCATGACAAAGCTATTGGAGAACAACATGGTTCCTGATCAGACTGTGTGTATACGCAGGCTTATCTGAAACCATGTTGGGCTCAAATTCCTTAAAAGCCTTTTTTCCAGATCCCGGCTCATATTGATATTTATCAACTTACTTATCAAACAATGACAGATCAATATCCAGTAGCCTCTGATTCTGTCCATACTGTGGTGAGGGCATCGTGCTCGTGGGTGACATCATCGATGGCTGTCCCATGCCGGTACCCATTCCTCCCTGCTGGCTGTATGACGGGCTCACCTGCTGCTGGGACCCGGCGCCCCGTATTGACCCCGGCGATACAGTGTGAGGGGACATCAGTAACGGGTCTGAGCTGGGTCCGTACGGGCTCTGTGGGGCCCGTGGTGATCCCCTCCCTGTACGAAAAATAAGATATGTTCAGGTTTTAACCCTTTCCCAAACAAGACCTGGGGCCCGTATTACTAACGATCGTACGTTTGATTTTTGCATAATTACTTGTACCAACAGCCCTGATTGGCTCAGTCAAAATTTCTCGTGCAATCAGATGTCTTGTTACACAGTTTACACAAAAACTTGATCGTAAGATGTTTAGTAATACGGGGCCAAGGTTTTGACGTCCCTAATACAAAAGGCTTGGGAAAACATTGAAACAAAAGAAGAAACTGCTGATAACCAGCAGTTTCTCCTTTTGTCTCAATTTTTTTTGCGCCATATTTTACACAAATTCTATCTTTAATAACTTCCATTTTGTCATTTGTGGCAGTTTTTGAGGTGGATCACCCTGAAATTTTGCGTTTGGTAATGGGTTAATTCTCCTTTTTTTCCTAACCTTCATTGTACTTACTGAAATTTTAAGGGCAAAGTGACATGTATTTGACCTTCTGCAACAATTTCAAATTTGGCCAATAGGCCTACATCCATATCCTTAAAACCCTTTGCAGTATTGAAAGAAAACTGAATGTTTTTTGCTATTCAGATTACAAAATTTGACAGAGGCAATTTTGGATGATGCCTCAGCAGTTGAACTGTTTTGATGCATGACCAATCACGCTAAAAGGACCCTTATAGGAATTGTGAAAAATATCGACCCTAGTCAGTCTGCACACATTCGAATATTCTCGGATCTTATCGTTACTCAAGATCGGCTCGAACGTATTACAGTTGCCGGCATGGGCCGATCCGGCCCATATCACTCCGCAAGCATAACAACGGAAGCAGACCAAACAACTATTTAAATCTACGACAAACAAGGGCCGTCAGAGACGGACAATGCTCCCCGAATAAGGCATTGTCACAATAAATGTATGCCATGGAGAGCACTTTATTGTCAAGGGCATCTGATTTGCTACTCAAATATGAAATTTCATCAAATTCTGACCATTAGACTAGGAGAAATTAGAGAAAAACTGTATTTTACCTTAAGTCCCCTTTTCCCATGACGAGGCCTCAAATCCAAAAACCAGGAAAAGTACATCAGCATTTTGTCATAGGGAGTTCACATGGTAAGTTTCATTTGATTTGGCCCAAGGGTTATGGAGAAATCGCTTCGGACGGACGGACGGAATGACGGACGGACAGGACGGACGGACGGACGGACGGACAGACAAAGCGGCGACTATATGCTCTCCCTTCGGGGAGCATAAAAATGGTATGAAAATGCCTCAGGTTTTTATTCTGTCCATTTCTCAAGAATAAGGCCCCTTTTCCCATGGCACATCAGATTCTACAATAAGGCCCTTTATTCCGTGACACAGTCTCAAATTAAAAAAACAGAGAATAGCATACATGTGTTAGAAATGAGGGGAAGTAAAATTCCACATTAAGGCCCCTTTTCTCCGTGACGCATAAGATTCAACATAAGGGGCCTTTTTTGGTGACACATAACACATAAGGTTGTATATTAAGGCATTTATGACTTCAGTACAAAAATTCCTTGAATTCTGTCCATTAGATAAAGAGAAATCATGTATTAGATAACGAGAAATCAGAGAAAAACTATTTCATACATTAAGGCCCCTTTTTCCGTGACGCAGCCACAAATTAAGAAATGGAGACAAAAGGTACCTAGGGATTATCCCAGGGAATTCACGTGTGAAGTTTCATTGAATTTGGTGCAAGGGTTGCCGAGAAATCAGAGAAAAACTATTTTATACATTAAGGCCCCTTTTTCCGTGACGCAACCTCAAATGAACAAACGGAGAAAAAGGTCCCTAGGGATTATCCAAGGGAGTTCACATGTGAAGTTTCATTGAATTTGGTGCAAGGGTTGCTGAGATCTGGCTGTGGACGGACGGACGGACACACGGACGGACGGACGGACGGACGGACAGCCGAACGGACGGACGGACAGCATGGCGACTATATGCTCCCCCGAATTTTTTTCGGGGAGCATAAAAATAATTCAAAACAAACGGCGTTCAAAAGTCGATTGCATCCTCATAAATGTGATGAAATTTTATCAGATAAAAAGTGATGTGATTTACCAATTATTGACAGTATAATTCACTTGAATTATAACGTTTGCAAAAAGATTGATTTGTTTTAATGATGTCATTTACGCGCATCTACTTTCACGTTCAATATGGTGGTCACTGTATTACGCTCGAGATCATGTTGCAAACACGTTCTAAAACGGCAAAGGGTTGCAAACAGTCTCAAGGGTTGCGAATGAGTCTGCACAGTCCGGGCAGCCAGACTAGGGCCCATAATTTTCATTCATATGTAATTTTCTTAATCTGGAATTCTTTCCCTATCTTACTTTATGTTCATTTTTCCATACAGTAGCTGGTTGACCTGTGCCGAGTCTTACAAGTTTGCCAAAATTTGGACTTTTGGAGTTCGTATAAGGTCCCTTTTAGCGTGACACGTCACATATGTCTATGCGCAAAACTGATTTTCTGTAGATCTATATCATTGGTAGCATTGGAAAATGCCATAACTACAGCTATTTAGAGCTAAGGAATAGATTTAGGTTTAACAGTTTGAAAAGTAACAAACACTGTTGTATTTATAGTGATATTTTCTGATAAGAAAAACTTGAAGCTTTTAACCAATTACCAAACAATAAAATTTTAGACTGGTTCAAATTCAAAGATGCTGAAGACGACAATTTCAAGTGAATGAAATTTAAAAAAAGATTGGTCATTTAGGGTAGAAAACATTGTGGGAAATGAAGAAATTGCTTGTCACAAGCAATTTCTTAATTTACCACAATGTTTTCCAAAGCCATTAAATCTTAGGGAGTCAAAAAGAGTAACTGAGTGGTAATGGGTTAAGTTACCTGGCATGCTCATCTGCCGCTGCATCTGGGTGGCCCTGCTTTGCTGGAACATTTGTTGTTGTTGTTGTTGTTAATTGAAGAGCTCTCCCATTAACAGATGGCAAATTTTAATTTTGTCCAAATTCAAAGATGTTGCAGACGATAATTTCATTTCAATTAAATTTTATATTTTTTGGTCTTTTTGAGCAGAAAAAATTGTTGAAAATGAAGAAATTGCTTGTCATAAGCAATGTCTTCATTTTCAACAATGTTTTCCAAAGCCTTTATCTTGTAGGGCATAAAAAGGCTTCAGTATGAGGGAATGGCCATGCTAAGGTGATTAGTATATTATTCTGTTTAGCCCATTACCATGCATTGCCTCTTTTGAACTCCTGACAAGATGATGGCTTTGGAAAATATTGTGAAAAATAAAGAAATTGCTTGTGACAAGCAATTTCTTCATTTCCCACAATGTTTTCTACCCCAAAAGAAAAAAATATTTCAAAATTCATTCACTTGACATTGTCGTCTGCAACATCTTTGAATTTTGACCAGCCTGAAATTTTGTCATTTGGTAATGGGTTTAGAAGACAGCAATCCTTACCAGGCATACTCATCTGCCGCTGCATCTGGGTGGCCCTGCTCTGCTGGAACATCTGTTGTTGTTGTTGTTGTTGTGAGTTGAAGAGCCCGCCCATGGCCTGGTTCCCTGCATACTGTGTGTCTGAGAACGGGAACCGAGGGGTGTTGGTCTGCAGGGTACCGCCGGAGAGAGATCGGTGTCTGTTATACTGAGACTGGGTCTGTAATAATACAAATACCGTTATATGTTAACCCATTACAGAACAGCAAAATTTAGACTTGTCCAAATTCGAAGATGTTAAAGTGAAAGATGTTTGTCATCTTTTGGTATTTTTGGATAGAAAAGATTATGGGAAATGAGGAAATTGCATGTGAAATTTTCTACAAGGTTTTCAAAAGCAGTTAACTTGTGGGACATCAAAAAGTGTCACTGTGAGAGAATTGGTTAAGGATCTCTTACAAATTAATTGTAAGAAGATAGTATGAAATGATTCTTCACACAAAAAATTCATTTTTGATTGCTCATTATTTGTATCCTTAAGAGCATAATTGTATAATAAATTAAACTCTGATCACTAATTAGCCTCTGTTTGTTGAAAAATTAATTATCTATCACTGCCACTTTTATGTAAAATGTGTATCAGCTTTTTCGCAAATGCCCCATCTTTGAAATGCCCTGTGACCTTGCATGAGAATAGGTTGTGTTGGTGTTATTGGAGAACCTCATAACTACAGCCTATATCAAGCTGTTGTAAAGAGGTTTTGCAATAACACAGAAAAGGTCTTTTTATTGATGATATTCAGTTTATTATTCTTTAAGCTGATTGAGGGAATGAAAAAAACATTTGTGAAGAAACCTTTGAAACACCAGCAATATTGAAATTCTCGCCATACTGACCAGCAAGTCAGGTCCTAGTCTGCTACTTTTACGGAATGACTGAAACCAAAATAAATATAGATCTCACCTGATTTGTGAGACCCTGGCCAGGCCGCATACCCCACTGTTGTTGCTGCGCAGATTGTTGGTTTGGAGAGAAGTTGGGAGATACTTGAGAATTTGGAGGCATTAGAGATCCGGTGTTAGGGCTTTGTGGGGGTTGTTGTAAACCTTGAGCATACCTCGGTGACATGGGACCCGGAATCTGGTTTCTCTATAAATATAAATATGATATTTATTAATATGGACAGACACACAGACAACACTGGAGAATTTGGAGGCATTAGAGATCCGGTGTTAGGGCTTTGTGGTGGTTGTTGTAAACCTTGAGCATACCTCGGTGACATGGGGCCTGGAATCTGGTTTCTCTGTAAATGTTTATAGAATATTTATAAAATGTGGACAGACAGACTGATGCACAACACAATAGAACTTGGGGGCATTAGAGATACTATGTTAGGGCTTTGTGGTAAACCTTGAGCATACCTGGGTGACATGGGGCCTGGAATCTGGTTTCTCTGTAAATATAAATATGATATTTATTAATGTGGACAGACACATAGACAGACAAGAGAGACGATACTTGAGAATTTGGAGGCATTAGAGATCCTGTGTTAGGGCTTTGTGGTGGTTGTTGTAAACCTTGAGCATACCTGGGTGACATGGGGCCTGGAATCTGGTTTCTCTGTAAATATAAATATGATATTTATTAATGTGGACAGACACATAGACAGACAAGAGAGACGATACTTGAGAATTTGGAGGCATTAGAGATCCTGTGTTAGGGCTTTGTGGTGGTTGTTGTAAACCTTGAGCATACCTGGGTGACATGGGGCCTGGAATCTGGTTTCTCTGTAAATATAAATATGATATTTATTAATGTGGACAGACACATAGACAGACAAGAGAGACGATACTTGAGAATTTGGAGGCATTAGAGATCCTGTGTTAGGGCTTTGTGGTGGTTGTTGTAAACCTTGAGCATACCTGGGTGACATGGGGCCTGGAATCTGGTTTCTCTGTAAATATAAATATGATATTTATTAATGTGGACAGACACATAGACAGACAAGAGAGACGATACTTGAGAATTTGGAGGCATTAGAGATCCGGTGTTAGGGCTTTGTGGTGGTTGTTGTAAACCTTGAGCATACCTGGGTGACATGGGGCCTGGAATCTGGTTTCTCTGTAAATATAAATATGATATTTATTAATGTGGACAGACACATAGACAGACAAGAGAGACGATACTTGAGAATTTGGAGGCATTAGAGATCCTGTGTTAGGGCTTTGTGGTGGTTGTTGTAAACCTTGAGCATACCTGGGTGACATGGGGCCTGGAATCTGGTTTCTCTGTAAATATAAATATGATATTTATTAATGTGGACAGACACATAGACAGACAAGAGAGACGATACTTGAGAATTTGGAGGCATTAGAGATCCGGTGTTAGGGCTTTGTGGTGGTTGTTGTAAACCTTGAGCATACCTGGGTGACATGGGGCCTGGAATCTGGTTTCTCTGTAAATATAAATATGATATTTATTAATGTGGACAGACACATAGACAGACAAGAGAGACGATACTTGAGAATTTGGAGGCATTAGAGATCCTGTGTTAGGGCTTTGTGGTGGTTGTTGTAAACCTTGAGCATACCTGGGTGACATGGGGCCTGGAATCTGGTTTCTCTGTAAATATAAATATGATATTTATTAATGTGGACAGACACATAGACAGACAAGAGAGACGATACTTGAGAATTTGGAGGCATTAGAGATCCTGTGTTAGGGCTTTGTGGTGGTTGTTGTAAACCTTGAGCATACCTGGGTGACATGGGGCCTGGAATCTGGTTTCTCTGTAAATATAAATATGATATTTATTAATGTGGACAGACACATAGACAGACAAGAGAGACGATACTTGAGAATTTGGAGGCATTAGAGATCCTGTGTTAGGGCTTTGTGGTGGTTGTTGTAAACCTTGAGCATACCTGGGTGACATGGGGCCTGGAATCTGGTTTCTCTGTAAATATAAATATGATATTTATTAATGTGGACAGACACATAGACAGACAAGTGAGACGATACTTGAGAATTTGGAGGCATTAGAGATCCTGTGTTAGGGCTTTGTGGGGGTTGTTGTAAACCTTGAGCATACCTCGGTGACATGGGCCCCGGAATCTGGTTTCTCTGTAAGTAAATGGTTATATGATAGTAAAAACATTTGGATGGACACACAAACAGACAGTGGGAAAGGAAAATACTTGAGAGTTTCTAAGTATTAGAGATCCAGTATTAGGATTTTGTGAAGGCTTTTTAAACACTTTTGCTTAAGTGTTTTCTGTACTATTTAACACTTTTGCCTAAGTGTTTTCTGTACAATTTAATTCATAAATTCTACCTTTATAAACATATGTTCTGTCGTCTGCAACAGCTTTATTAAGTTTTTGCTGTTTGGGAAAGACTAATATTATGAAATCAAAACTAACCTGAAGTGTAACATTAGGAGCGTTTCCACTGTTCATTAACTCAGCAAGGTTCTCTGGGAATGGCACAATACCGCCACCACTGCCCATAGTTAAACTGTCCTGTAACCCCTATTGACCCTTTACATTACCAAATGGCCTTTAAAAGCACTGTGGAAAATGAAGAAATTGCTTGTGACAAGCAATTTCTTCATTTCCCCCAATGCTTTCTACCCAAAAACACCAAAATATTTTAGATTCCATTGCTTTTACAAATGTTGTCTGTAAACTCTTTGAATTTGGAACAACTTAAAATTGTGTCGTCTGGTAATCTGTGAAGAAATCGTCACTAACCTGAAGTGTAACATTTGGAGCATTTCCACTGTTCATTAACTCAGCCAGGTTCTCTGGGAATGGCACGATTCCCCCACCACTACCCATAGTTAAACTGTCCTGTAACCCCTATTGACCCTTTATATAACCAAATGGCATTTGAAAGCACTGTGAAAAATGAAGAAATTGCTTGTGACAAGCAATTTCCTCATTTCCCCCAATGCTTTCTACCCAAAAAGACCAAAATATTTCAGATTCCATTGTTTTTAAAAATGTCATCTGTAAAGTCTTTGAATTTGGAACAACCTGAAATTGTGTCGTCTGGTAATTGGTGAAGAAACCGCCACTTACCTGAAGTGTAACATTGGGAGCATTTCCACTGTTCATTAACTCAGCCAAGTTCTCTGGAAACGGCACAATACCCCCACCACTACCCATAGTTAAACTGTCCTGTAATACAAACATGAAATGTGAAATACTTGATTAAAATGTGAAAATAGGAGAAAAAAGAAATTTGGAGATTCATGCTTTATAGCTTAACATTCATCTACTTAATCTGTAGGAAAATTAGTGTGCAAAATAAATTGCTTATAATTGGATGTTTTATTGAATGGGTCATATGATCATATCGCAGCTGCTGGAGCACCTAACCATGGAATGTAGTCATTTCTCTCACCAGTACTACCATAACATATAGCTTGTGACAAGCAATTTCTTCACTTCCCACAATTATTTTTTCTACCCGAAGAGTCATAAAACTCAACATTTCGTCATATCTGCAACTTCTTTCAATTTGGACAAGCTTAGGACAAGCTTAGAATTTTGCCATCTGGTAGTGTCTCAGTAGATTATCACATGATACAATATTTACAGAAAATCTTCAATAATTTTGTAAATACTGGACCGATTTGTATTCGGATTAAAGTAGAGAATGTGGACAGACCTTATGCATTAGATGGATGTGGTTGATTTTTGAAAAATCTAATGATAAAAAAGTTATTGAAGATAAACCAAAATTTTGGTTTATCTTCAATAACTTTTTTTATCAGTTGATATTTCAAAAATATTTCATGTGATTATACACCGTGTTATTGGGCTGGGGAGAACTCTGTAAGAGACAATTCAACTTACTGGTTGAAAGCGTTGCCCTGGATACTGCTGTTGACCTCCAAATGACCTCTGTTGTTGTTGTTGTTGTTGTAGTTGTAACAGTTTCTGACGATCTTGTTGCTGCAGACGTTGTTTGTCACGTTCACGTAACTGTTTCATTTTTTGTTGTATAAGAAGGGATTGTCGTACCTGAAAATGAATTCACAATCATAACATTTTGTGTATACGCCTGGCTGAAGGCTACTAAGAGTATCTGATAATATATAGTGTGACTTAACTATTTACCAATCAGAAGAATGGATTTTCATATTTGTCCCATGTCAAGCCATATAGACACACAGTTAACGGTATACAATGGAGTTCAACCATATTAAGCAGAGGTAAAACTGTAATCTATATCAAGAGAGAAACGTCGCCAATATGACAATTTACAAGTATAAATACTAACAAGAATTGTCCGCGGACAATAAAGCTCGCCCTAATGAGAGCTTGTCACAAAGAAAAGTCATTTCCTAGGTCAAGGTAAAATGTCATGGTACAAAATGAAAATCCTTGGCAGGAGGTATCAATGACGGCCAAGTTAAAGGTTGTGAAAAGTACGTCAAACTCCAAGGTCACAAGGTCAAAGTCCCAAATGAAAGGTCTTGGTTAGAGGTACTCACGGGTGAAATGTTAAGGCTGTATCTCTAACAGGGCATGAGATATGGGCCAGGTTAAAGTATTTGCGGACACTGACATCAGAGGGTATGACAATAGCTCTTCCGAGACATTCGTCCCGGACGAGCTAAAAATGACTAACTAATTGATAACATACCTGCATGGCAGTGGAGTTAGGGTTGGAATTAGCAAATGTAGGCCTCTGTGTAGGGGAGGGTAAGGCACTTCCTAGTTGTCCTGCAGCAAAAAACAATTAATTTATTTATTGATTAATTGATTGATTAATTGATTGATTAATTGATTGATTAATTGATTGATTAATTGATTGATTAATTGATTGATTGATAATGGTGGCTGATGAACCTAACCATGTAAGAGGCAGTATGGCAAATACAAACAACAAGAGTGCCATGGTCACAATATACGCCACCCCAGAGACTAAGTTTTAAGGGGGCATAACTCAGGCAAAAATCAATGAACCATAAAATCCTTCCATAATGCACATCTACCAATTGAGGTTATAACATTGAACAAGTTTCAAAAAGATCCAGCCAGAAACTTAAGAGTTGCGCTCACAAGAAAAGTGGACAGACGTACGGATGGATGGACGTATGGACAGATAAAGAAGATGACACCAATATACGACCGCACGTCCGGCGACGTATAAAAAATATTAATTGATTGATGATTGATTGATTGTGTCCGACTCTCACATCATTGTAAACTGTATTTCAGTCATATCATGCTGTTTTGAGCACCTTATCATTATCATAGAATATTATCAATTCCAAACCATCTGTTGCGGGTACTCAATAAGACAATTCACATAAGCACCCACAAAATAGGTTCACGGAACAATTATTTAAATATTACATTTTTAAAATCTTTCACTGCCTCTTAACCCATTACCAAACAACAAAATTCTGAACTTAGCCTAATTGAAAGAAGTTGCAGACAAATTCAACGTGATGAAATTTTATGACTCTCTGGGTGGAAAATAATTTATTTGTGAGAAATGAAGAAATTACTTGTCACAGCATTTTCTTCATTTTCCACTATCTTTTCCCAAGCCTTTATCTTGAGGAGCAAGAAAAAGCGTCAAAGTGTTGGAATGGGTTAAACTAGCTCACCTTGAGGGTGTGGCAGCCTGGGTCCGCCCTGCGAAGGGAAACTCTGTGAGTGAGGTGCTGGGATGTAGCCAGGCTGCTGCTGTAAGGCTCGAACCTGGGACGAGAACGCTTGTCTCACCGACGTTTGAGCAAACTGTCCTCCGTTCATACCCGACAGTTTGGGATAGGGTTTATGAAGTGAAATACTTAATGTTTTCCCAAACATGACCTGGCCCCGGTTTCTCGAAAAAACTTAAGTATATTCTCATGAGAACATGCTTAACTTCAAAGGAATACTCTCTAACGTTGAAGGGTATTCAATTGAAGTTCACGTGGATTTCTTGCAATTTGAGCACGGTGCTCAGATTTGAGCATGAGAACATACTTAAGTTTTTTCGAGAAACCGGGGCCTAGTTTTGCCATCCCTAAAACCATAGGCTATGGAAAAGATTGAGACAAAAGAAGAAAATGCTGATCATCAGCATTTTCTCCTTTTGACTCAACATTTTCCGATCTATACTATACAGACATTTTATCTTTTTCAGTATCCATCTTATCGTCTATGATAGCTTTCAAAATGGGACACCCTAATAATTTGCCGCTTTAAAAAAGGTTAACCCTTTCCCAAACAAGACCTGGTTTTGACGTCCCTAATAGAAAAAGTTTAGGAAAACATTGAAACAAAAGATGAAACTGCTGATAACCAGCAGTTTCTCCTTTTGTCTCGATATTTTCCATGCCATATTGTACACAGATTCTATCTTAAATGACTTCCATTTAATCATTTGTGGCAGTTTTTGAAGCAAACCTTCCATAAATTTGCCGCTTTGAAAAGGGTTAAACTAGCTCACCTTGAGGATGTGGCAGCCTGGGTCCGCCCTGCGTGGGGAAACTCTGTGAGTGAGGTGCTGGGATGTAGCCAGGCTGCTGTTGTAAGGCTCGAACCTGGGACGAGAGCGCTTGTCTCACCGACGTTTGAGCAAACTGTCCGCCGTTCATCCCCGACAGTTTGGGATAGGGTTAATGAAGTGAAATATTTAATGTTTTCCCAAACAAGATCCAGTTTGACATCCCTAATACAATAGGCTATGGAAAAGATTGAGACAAAAGAAGAAAATGCTGATCATCAGCCTCAACATTTTCTGTTCTATACTGTACAGACCTAACCATTTTATCTTTTTCAGTATCCATCTTATCATCTATGGGAACTTTCAAAATGGGACACCCTAATAATTTGCTGCTTTGAAAAGGGTTAACCCTTTCCCAAACAAGACCTGGTTTTGACGTCCCTGCTAGAAAAGGTTTGGAAAAACATTGAAACAAAAGAAGAAACTGCTGATAACCAGCAGTTTCTCCTTTTGTCTCAATATTTTCCATGCCATATTGTACACAAATTCTATCTTAAATGACTTCCATTTAATCATTTGTGGCAGTTTTTTTAGGAAACCTTCCATAAATTTGCCATTTGGGAAAGGGTTAAACTAGCTCACCTTGAGGGTGTGGCAGTCTGGGTCCGCCCTGCGTGGGGAAACTCTGTGAGTGAGGTGCTGGGATGTAGCCAGGCTGCTGTTGTAAGGCTCGAACCTGCGACGAGAGCGCTTGTCTCACCGACGTTTGAGCAAACTGTCCACCGTTCATCCCTGACAGCTGACCAGGCTCGAACCTGGGACGAGAGAGCTTGTCTCACCGATGTTTGAGCAAACTGTCCACCGTTCATCCCTGACAGCTGACCAGGCTTGAACCTGGGACGAGAGCGCTTGTCTCACCGACGTTTGAGCAAACTGTCCTACGTTCATCCCCCCGACAGTTTGGGATAGGGTTTACGAAGTGAAATATTTAATGTTTTCCCAAACATGACCTGGTTTTGACATCCCTAATACAATAGGCTATGGAAAAGATTGAAACAAAAGGAGAAAATGCTGATCATCAGCATTTTCTCCTTTTGCCTCAACATTTTCTGATCTATACTGTACAGACCAGACATTTTATCTTTTTCAGTATCCATCTTATCGTCTATGGGAACTTTCAAAATGGGATACCCTAATAATTTGCCGCTTTGAAAAGGGTTAAACTATCTCACCTTGAGGATGTGGTAGCCTGGGTCCGCCCTGCGTGGGGAAACTCTGTGAATGAGGTGCTGGGATATAGCCAGGCTGCTGCTGTAAGGCTCGAACCTGGGACGAGAGCGCTTGTCTCACCGACGTTTGAGCAAACTGTCCGCCGTTCATCCCCGACAGCTGACCAGGCTGGTTCCCTAACATACTGGCAGCCTGCTGCAGCTGGGCACCGGACATCTGGCTCCCGGTCTCGGGCATGTGACCTCCCGACATGAACCGCTGTCGATTTACACCGTGCTGTAACGAAGGCATCGCACCGTTTGACGTTGAAGTTCCTGAGAGGGATTGGCCAGGTAGTTCTGTCATTAATTGTTTCTGAATCGCGTCGATGGCTAACTGATCATTGACGTCCATAGTAGCATTATTTCCCCCCATGACGGAGTTTGTGTTTCCCAGAAGGGAGTCTATATCCACGTTTAACACTTGTTCCAGCTGCTGTATTATATCCACCGGAGGAGTCGGCGTGGCCCCCTCACTAACACTAGCCCCGCCCCCACTAACACTAGCCCCGCCCCCACTAACACTGGCCCCGCCCCCACTCAGGAGGTTCTGATTAAAGTTTGTTGTTCCGAGGCTGGGTGCTAGCCCGGAGAGTTGAGCACTTACTTCACTATTCCCTGATCCCGTAGAAGATAATTTGTGTGAATTTTGATTGCTTACGGCAGAAATGTTTGAGGTGGAGCGAGACCGGTTAGACACGTCTCGTTCTAAATCGTCTGCTTGCTGTAAGATTTGAGCTAGAACATGATCCGTGTTGTCACTAAGATCGACTTCCGTCGCCACTGACCGATCCTCCGACACGGACTGAAGCATGCTTTGAAGCTCCGAATACTGTTCCTTGAATTGTGAACTAGATATATCACTACTTATATTACTAAAACCTGAATTTGAATTCTGACTAAAATTAGTCTCCATCGGAGAGCTACTTGACATAATGCTGTCTAGCTTCTGCGCGCCCGTGAGCGCGCGCTCTAACGTCGACACACCCGGTATCCCATCTGTTCTCTGACGTTTATTACTATTCTCAACACTAAAACTTTGACCTGAAGGGTTCACTTTTAACAGTTTTGAGGCTAAGTTAGGCGGGTACCTCGATTGCGGTACCCCCGACGGTTGAATACTTTTCGTACTCACAACAAACTCATTTTCCTCACCCGTACGTTTAGACAACAACTGGCTTAGAAGCGCGTTTTCCCGTGAAAGTTTACTGGCAGCCATTGTGGTGGCGGAGTTTCCAGCACTTTGTGGAGTTAAACTCTCCGAATCACTAACACTAACATTAACATTAACACTCGCGTTACTCTCCATCAACTCGTGTTTACGTTTTAGATTATTTAGATGAGTTTTGACGGTTTCGCGCTCGTCACTATTCTCCCCCTCCCAAAGCATATGTAACAACTTGTCTATACTCTTATCCTTACTGTTTGAACTAATTCCCGTATCACTTGAACTGCTCACACTTAAAGATCGGCTAGTAAATAAACTAGTCCCACTATCCGTACTAACAGCGTAACTTATACTTCCCACTTTGCTGGTTTTATCCAGAATACCGGTATTCACCATGTTGTTATTATTTGTATTAAAATTCGTGTTACTATTAATATTCCCAGCGTTGTTTATAATACTATTAGCTCCACTGAATTGTAAATTGACCGAGGTATTTGTGCTGTTATTAAACAACCCTTTCAGTAACGTCGGATCTACGCCCGTCTGTGATTGACTGAACGTCTGCGCCGTCGGCGAGGTGAGCGGTGATGACAGGGGAGGCATGGGAAGTGAGTGGCTCGTCGTCGACTGCGGCTCCTGCGGTTCTGAACGGTGTCTCTGTCGGAGATCTGAATCTGCACTCGTGCTCTCCTGTATAAAGAAATTTACACAATTTCAAGAAATTCTACAAAATGTTAATTAAATGAATTTTCATAAGCTTTTACACTATCTTTTACAGATAATGGAAATGTTTTATCTATCAATACTCAATTAAGATTCCAGTTAACCCTTTCCCAATGTAGACAATGTTATGACATTCCTATCTAAAATGATTGGAAAATATGAAGGCAAAAGAATGCTGATAACCAGCATTTCCTTCTGCTCAATATTTTCTAAGCTATATTGTACATAGACTCTTACTTTACCAACACCTATTTTGTCAGAGGCCTTTATATTGAACCAAAGTAAAATCTTGTGGGGTATCAAAAAGCTTTATATGGACCAGAGACTTTGTCCTAAATGCTTGATCTAATTATTGTCTTTCTTGGATTCATGCAAGAGTTTAGGTAGCAGTGAGTAACGCTCAATCTGCGTCAGTCCTTCCTACATTTACATTGAATTTAGATCAGTCTTTTACTGCTTTTCAACAAAAACCTTGTAACTGCAGACCGTTTTAAGCTGCAGTTACATACAGGTTTTTGTTGAAAAGCAGCCCTATATTTTTGTCGTTTGATAAAGCTAGACAACACTTATAACTGGGGCTGATCCACCTTGTCTTTTTTCGACTCATCCAAGAGTTTGGGGAGCAGTGAGTTACACTCAATCTGCGTCAGTCCTTCCTACATTTATTTTCAATTTAGATCAGTCTATTGCTGCTTTTCAACAAAAACCCTGTAACTGCAGCTTGTTTTAAGCTGCAGTTACAAGATTTTTGTTGAAAAGCAGCCCTATATTTTTTCTCGTTTGATAAAGCTAGACAATACTTACAGCAGGGGCCGATCTACAATTGTCTTTCTTTGACTCGTCCAAGAGTTTGGGTAGCAGTGAGTTACGCTCAATCTGCGTCAGCCCTTCCTTCTTTACCTCCTTAAAATATGCGTCTTCGTCGGTACTCAAAAGTTGCTGTAATACGGGAAATATGCCTTAAGCATTACAACCCATCATTAACTACTTTGTGAATCTTCAGGCGTCATACATAGCAACGGAAATTGATTAAGGTATCAATTTCAGTTGCCAAGGATGACATCTGTAAATTAAATAGGAATCTATCACTAAAGGTGATAAAATACCCCGCCAATACTTTTGTCCAAACAAGCGTTTCTGACAAAAGCAATGGCACAACTCACAAAATAAGCAAGGTAGAGTTATAGACAGTCAGGCTGATTCAGAATACCCACTAAAACATTGTTTTGCGGGGGTATAACAGGAGTATCTGTTGTTTGTTTCTGTTGTCACAAATGACACCAAAGTGTCCCACACTGTTTTTTTACACAGAAAGACCAAAAAATGTACAATATCATTCACTTGATTTTGTCTTCTGCAACGTCTTAGAATTTTGAGAAGTCTAAAATTTTACAGCCTGGTAATGGGTTAATTTTGATTTCCCTGATGGAGAAAATTTTACATAGATCAAACGCTTACTTTTTGCTATTAACTATTTCATACACAATTTATTTAGTCTCTTTCAATCATTTTCAGTGTAAAACTTTAATGTTTGAGAAAGGTTTACCCTATTACCACACATTGATGCTTTTAGATGCCCCTAAAGAAACAGATTTAGGAAACCTTGTGGAGAATGTATGACAAGCAATTTCTTTATTTCCCACAATGTTTTCTACCGAAAAAGTCTTACAATTTCAAAATTTTATCACATTGAAAATGTCTTCCGCAACCTCTTTCAATTTAGACAAGATCAAAAACTGGTCCTCTGGAAATGGGTTTACTCATTACCAGACGACAAAATTTCAAACTGGTCCAAATTCAAAGATGTTGCAGACCACAATTCCAATTGATTAATAATTTCGCATTTTCTGGTGTTTCTTGGAAGAAAACATAGTGAGTTATGAAGAATTTCTTGATTTTCAGCAATCTTTCCCATAGCCTTTTTCTTGTGGGGCATTAAAAAGCGTAATTAAATTTAAGTTTCAAGACAAACTGACCACCCACCTTTAGAAGTATATTATTAGGTTTTTTAGCCTCTGCCTCATTTTTCTCCATTTCCACACTTCCTGGCTCCTTTTGTTGAACCGCCTGAGCTTCCGCCGATTCTTCTTTTTTCACATCGTCTCGTAACGGCTCCTCGTACTCTTCGTCCGGCTGACTTAACAACGTTTTTAATAATCTATTCGCATCTTTCGTTTCCGTCTGTACCACATGTTCACCGTCGTCGTTCGACGTACTTTGAGGTTTTTCCGGCGGACTCTGTCCCGGACCGGGTTGAGGAGATTGTCTATCCACCGGGGACATTTCCGTATACCCCTGCCGGCTATTATGCCGGCTTCGTACAGATTTTGGCGTCCCCGGCGCAGATTTTTGAGAACTCGTGGGCGGACTGTGCTGCGTCAGCAATTGACAAAGTTTTCCTGAACGATTCACTTTTTTGTCCCCGCCCACAAGGCTTTCTAGATTATTAAACTGTTGAAATATCCTGTCCTGAGCTGAAATCCCTGACTGGTTATCAAAATTAGACTGGTGTCCTACACTACCACTGTGTATACTAGAACCAGTCTGCTGTAATATAGACTGGTGACCCCATCCTGAACTGTTCAAACCTGTAACAGAAAATGGTTTATAAACAGTTATTAAGACAGATTAAGGTTTATAACATATCAATAGATGCCAAACATGACAGAAATTAAAAAGAGGTATCCTCCTCTGATATCAATTTCTAGGCATCATCAGCACCAACGAAAATTGACGAGGGCTACCATCATCAATTTCTGTTGCTACTTATGATCTTATGATACCCAAAGATGCATTAGGTGTTTTGTAGTTAATGATGGGTTTTAATCCTTAAATGTACTTTAACAGCATTTAAAAAAAGATTCAGTCATATTGTGGCAGCTGGATCACCTGACCTGTCATTTCTCTTGCTAGTACCACCACAACAATATATCCCCAAAATAATATATATCCTTTTATGAATTTCTTAGCCAAAAAGAAGCCACAAACATAAATATTGAATCTGAATTTTTGTTGATTGATTAAGGGTTAATCCATCACCACACAGTGACACCTTTTGACACCCCAAAAGACAAATGCTTTGGACAACATTGTGGAAAGTGAAGAAATTCCTTCTGACGCAATTTCTTCATTTCCAACAATGTATTCCACCCAGTATGACTAAAATATGTCAAATTTCACTCATTCAAAATTGTCGTCTGCAATTTTTTTGAATTTGGATCTGTATAAATTGGTATCTGGTAAGGGGTTAACTTACCAGGAGAAGGTGAGAGCATCGGAGAGGGTGTCCGAGGGAAGGGTATATTGAAGCTCCCTTGTCCATGAGGGTTGGGCGACGCTGCCGGGCTCCGTCGATTAAACCCCGGTGGACCTCGCTGGCTCGGCAACTGAAACCCACCACTCCTTGATCCCTGACTTTGGGCGTAACCCGGGCTCCTCTGACCTTGAACCATGGCGTGACCTTGACCATGACCCTGGGTCTGACCTTGACCTTGGCTCTGGTCGAGACTAGAACTTCGCTGAGGATATTGAGATAGAGACGCGGGTCTCTTGTTGTAAACGGCGGCCATTGTGGCAGCGATCGCGGCACTTGACGGATTCTGGAGCGCGGATGAGGTGGATAGACTTCTTTGAAGCTGCTGTACTTTAGACAGTTCCAAGTTCGACACGTTACTGTTCGTCCAACTTGGACTTGAGAATGAGGTAGACGTAGACGAAATACTACTATGTTGAAAGTTAAAATTCACATTATTATTTTCGTTCTCAAAACCGCTCAAATTTGAGTCTGATAACTGTGATTCCCAAGCACTCGTTTCTCGGATAAGTTCATCACCGATATTGTCATTCATATTCAACCCGTGAAAATTTCCAGAACTCATCTGATTTAACATATTTCCTACGAGGGCCATGTTTGCGATGGAAGTGTTTACACCAGATATGGCGGTGTTGACTTTTGATTGGTTCTGTTGGTTTATACTTGGACCAATGATTGCCTTCATAAGACTCGTGGAGGCGGAGCCTTTCTCGTCTTCGCTATCACACTCCCTGCAAAATAACAGAAACATTAATTTTTAAATTGGTAAAAAAATTGTTGAAAATGAAGTATAAAGGGCTTAAAGTGCAAAACTATTCTCAACAAGACCCGAGGCGCATTCTTTAGAGCGATAGTATTTAATCCAACGCTCTTGACATTGGAGTCTGCAACACATTTGAATTTCAACAAGTCTAAAATTTTTCTGGTAATGGGTTAAAGAAAGGGGTTAAGAAACACACATTCCTGCTAGGGATAAAATAACAAATATTAAATTGCTCTGGCAAATCAATGTCCACATAGTAATCATGATACATGTGAGAATCTAATGATCATGAATTACAGGGCAATTAATCCTTTCCCAAACAAGACCTGTTTTGACATCCCTAGGAAAATAGGCTTGGGAAAACATTGAGACAAAAGAAGAAACTGCTGATAATCAGCAGTTTCTCCTTTTGCCACAATATTTTCTTAACTGTATTTTTTACAAAATCCTTTCTTTATCAACACATATTTGTTTCGTCTGCAGTAGCTTTTGAATTAAAAGTCTGATTTTTTGCCGTTTAGTAAAGGGTTAAACACTAATTATCATCAAGTAGGACGATAATTCATAAACACAATAATTATCACAACTTATCTGTTCAACAACAAGAGCCACAATAATAAGGATAGATAATAGCAGCTTCAGCCTTTCCCAAGATATAGTTTTGACGTCATTAGAAGAGAAAGTCTCCAAAACATAGAGAAGAAATTTCTGATATCGTCGCTTTTCTGCAAAAACCTTGTATCTGCAGCTTGTTTTAAGCTGCAGATACGAGTTTTTTGAGGAAAATCAGTGATATTTAACCCTTTCCCAAACAAGACCTGATTTTGACGTCTCTAATAGGAAAGGCTTGAGAAAACAATGAAACAAAAGAAGAAACTGCTGATAACCAGCAGTTTCTCCTTTCGTCTCAATATTTTCTTAGCTATATTGTACAAAAATCCTTTCTTTTTCAATGTCCATTTTGTCCTATGCAGCAACTTTCAAATTGGACCATTCTAAGTTTTTGGCGTTTGGGAAAGGGTTAAGGTGTTCCATCATTCATTTCAAACAAAATACTTTGTGCATTTTGGGCGTCATCCGTGGCAATGAAACTTGATGAGAGTATCCATCATCAATTTCTGTTGCAGGGAGGATACCTGTAATTGTCCAGGCCGAGGGTATATCATTGTCAATTTTATAGCCGCAGATGACGCCCGAAAGTGGACCAAGCCTTTTGTTTTGACATTAAAGTATTTTGTCATTTGCAACGTATTTCAAACTGTAGCAGTCTTGATGTTTTTGGAATGTGTTGAAAAATTATGGTGAAAAATTCTGTCATTTGGGAAAGAGTTAACCTGCAATTGCTAAAATCTTGACACTCCTTCGATTCATCTATTAGCGATTTTCCCAATTGTTGCTATAACGTCACATCTTAAAGATGTTAATTCTTATTTTTCAACCCTTTCCTACTTAACCCATTCCCACATAACCATACTGGCTTTTGAAAACAATGTGAAAAAGGAATAAATTGCTTGTGACAAGGAAATTCTTCTGTTACCGCAACTTTCCTACCAGGAAAGACCAAACCGTAAATTTCATTCCCTTGAAATTGATTTTGAATATGGAAGTCTAAAATTTGCTGTCTAACATAGGTTAACTGAGGTCATGCCATTGGATGGAAACAATTAACAGCTTTGGAACCATTACGTATGTAGACAAACGGGGAGGTATGACTTCTTTGACTTTATACATAAATCGGTACCCAAACACTGATGATCATTTGAATAGGATTAATTTGTCATGCATTTGTTTGATAGTGCAGCATGAACTTTTGTAATTGCATTCAACAAGTCAAACAATTCAGGCCTGCTGGAGCACCTAACTGTGAATTCCTGTCATTTTTCATGCCAGTACAACCACAGCATCCTTACCGAGGAGCAGATACCCTGAGAACTGCGCTATGACCTCAGCAACAGATAAGAGTGGATGAAGACATTCTGAATTTGTTATTCTATATCCAACCCCCATGTTGTGTGTACTCAAATGAGTACCCTCAACATAGGGTTTGATCCGCAATTGATTTTGTTTTGAATTTGGAAAAATCTTTTACTCCACTCCTATCTGAAGCTCTGATAAAGGGCTAATGCTTACCTAATGATCGAATGCACAGACATAATAAACTCGGCATTTCCGTTAATTCTGTTCTGGAACAAGTTACTTTTGGTCTGCACAAATACATAGCGTTTTTCCTGCAGCTTAAACCGGTATACAGCACTTGTATTATGGCCATTGTTTACCACTGAAATGGAACAATCATGTGAACATGAAATTAAACAATCTCTACTATAATCAAAACCAGTTTTAGGTAGTCTACCCCTGATGAGATTCGCGAAACGTTGGAATGTTTTGTGTAATGCCGTGAACACTCATTACATATCCGAACTTATTTTGGTGACATCCTACAAGTGGCTGGTGGAAAGTTCCATCATCGAATGTTCATGACATCACCCAAATAATTCAGCCCAGTTAATCGCATTGGGGGGGGGACTTCCTTCAAGGAAAGTAATCAAAAGTTGTCTAACTTTGGTCGAAAACACCAAATTAGGTCTGAATGACTAACAGTACAAAAATGTAGCGTTTTTTGTACAATCAGCATTTCCTCGTTTTGCCTATGTAGATCTATTTTCTTTGTTATAATGTGTACACACAAATCATATCTTTATCAACATATAATTTGTCGCCACAAGCAACTTCCATCTTGGACAACCCTAAAATTTTGTTGTTTGGGAAAGGGTAAACCAATTTCCACAGTGACGCTTTTTGACGCCCCTCAAGAAAATGGCTTTAGAAAACATTGTGGAAAATGAAGAAATTGCTTCTGACAAGCAATTTCTTCATTATCCACAATGTTTTCTAAACCAAAATGCAAAGATATTCAAAATTTCACCAACCTCAAAATTGTCATCTGCAATATCTTCAGAGCTGTCTAAATTTTTGCTGTTTGGTAATGGGTTAACCGTTTCCCAAACAAAACCTGGTTTTGGTGTCCCTAATAGAAGAGTCATAGGAAAACATTGAGGCAAAAGAAGAAACTGCTGATAACCAGCAGTTTCTCCTTTTGTCTCAATATTTTCTGTGCTATTTTATTCACAACTTTTAGTTTTTGTTACATTCACTTTGTTGTCTGCAGTAGCTTCTAAATAGAACCATCTTAATATTTTGACATTCCAGAAAGGGTTAACCCATTACCAAACAACAAAATTTTAGCCTGGTCCAAACTCATAAGTGTTGCAGACGACAAATTCCATTGAACAAAATTGAACATTTTTTGGTCTTTCTTGGTAGAAAACATTGTGGGAAATGAAGAAATTGCTTGTCACAAGCAATTTCCTCATTTTCCACAATGTTTTCCAAAGCCTTTATTTTTTGGGGTGTCCAAAAGTGTCAATGAGTGGGAAAGGGTTAAAAGACAGTTTACCTTCTTGTAAATGTTTTGATATCTGTTGTACATCGTTAGCATGACAAAAATCTTGAATTTTCTGGCCAACAAAATCTGGCTGGTTAAATCTTCCAGGGGCAATACCACTGTAAAAGTACATAAACAACATTGATTATAATTTTAATTCCTAAACAGTTTTTTCCCTGAAAACAAGAACATTTATATTTCCATACAGTATTTTACCTATTTCCTAAATAAGACTCGGAATTGACACCTCAGACTGAGAAAGTTCTTGAAGACATTGAGGGGAAAGAAGTAAATTCTGATGAATAGTATCAAGCGACGTCACTCATGTGAATCCCAATGATAAATCTCTATTTACATAATTGTGACCCGTCATGCTAAAAGGGACCTTATCAGATGTGAAAAATATTGACCCTTGTCAGTCTGCGCAGTCCGTGCAGTCAGACTAGGGCTGATAATTTTCAATTTTATGTACTTTTCTGAATCTGGAATGTTTTCCCTATCTTACTCTATGTTCGTCTTTCGCATACAGTATCTGGTTGACCTGTGCTGAGTCTGACAAGTTTGTCAAAATTTGGATTTTGGACCTCGGATAAGGTCCCTTTTAGCGTGACGGGTCACATATGTATAATTTGAATCAATCTATATTAAGCACCATATACTTGCAAAATAGATCCCTATTGTCTCCTACTTGCTCAATGCTTTCCACGCTATGGTATTCCAAATATTTTGCTTTTTGTAACATTAATATTGTCATCTGCAACAACTTCAAATTTGACCAGTCTTAAATTTTGCCATTAGAGAAATGGTTAATAAACAAGATGTGTTGTGAAACATGAATGCCCCCAAAATGGCCAATGTTTAGTTCTCAAACAGACAAACAGAAGGGCAGACAGACGGGCACGAGTAAAACAATATGCGCACATTTTTTTTTATACAGGGGCATAAAGTCTTATTCTTTATGCAAACAACAACCAAGTTTAGTTAAATATAAATGTATTCATTTCCGTTTCTGGCCTTGAAACATATCCAGTTATATAATCTTTTGATGCAGAGACAAAACCGAAACAATCATTTGAATAGTCAACCAGTATTTTCACTTGTGTTATGGCAGCTTAAACGCTTTTAAAACCATAGATTCCTATCTTTTTTCTCACAAGTACTACCACAATATTTTTTCAAGCCTCTAGCTGTTAATCCCAATTTGGACTCAATATTGGTAGTAGACTAATCTCAGAAAGGACACCCACTGATGGAGTTCAAACCTTGGACCCAATGATCAGGAGTCCAAGGTGTTACCAACTGCACATGTTTACCAACTGCAACATGGTTGCAGTCAGTTCTGCACAGATTCAGTGAATAGATTGACTTACCTAATATCACAACCAATAATTTTTCCGTTTAAATCCTGTTTCGTAGTAAACTGTTCTACACCTAGCATCGCTTTATTCTTCTCAGCAAGGGGGAGTCTACGTGCTACACACACAAGACTGGGATTTGGGTCTGAAACAGAATGAATGTTCAATTAATAAACGTTTAACAATTTCCAAAACTGCAAAATTTTAAGGCATACCGACATGAAAACTGCTGCTGACGACAAAATAGATGTTGATAAATATATAATTTGTGTTAATTTTAGTGCAGAAAATATTGAGGCAAAAGGAGAAATTGCTGATGATCAGCAATTTCTTCTTTTGCCTCAATGTTTTCCCAAGCCTCTTCTACGAAGGACGTCAAAAGTAGGTCTTGTTTGGGAAAGGGTTAAATCAATTAACTTTCTCAAACAAATCCTTGCTTTGACATTCCTAACAGGATTACTTGGAAAAGCAATGATTCAAAAGAAGAAAACAAGATGTGTTTGTGAAACATTAATGCCCCTAAAATGGCTAATTTTAAGTTTTCATGTCAAGTTTCGGATGGACAGACAGACAGACGGACAGATGAATTAACAACAGTAAAATAATACACCCCTAATCTTTTGATACCTGAGCATGAGAAAAAGAACTGTTACTGAGCAGATTAATACCAGAAAAATTCTGACAATGCTCAAATCTAAATAGGGGTGTGCTGCCTTCATAATTAATTAAAGAAATTAGTCTTTCATCTCACTTTTTACCTGAGTTTATCATGGTGGTTAATCATGTGACCCAGAATTTACGAAAATCATCAATGTTTTTCTTAATACTTGACCAATTCCAATTTGGTTTGAAGTAGACAAGGTGTGAAAATTCCAGGAATAAGCTGACAGGGTGGATTTGTGAAAAGAATCTTCTGATAAAAAAAGTTATTGAAGATCAACCAAAATTTTGGTTGATCTTCAATAACTTTTTTATCAGTTAATTTTTCAAAAATTCTTCACATCCATCTAATGCGTGACGTTTGTCAACCTTCTCTGCTTCAAACCGAATTCAAATCGGTCCCGTAATAACAAAATCATTGAAGATTTTCTGTAATTGTTTTAACACATGATTATCTACCCTGTTTGTACAAAACACACACTGCGAATACCCTTTCTGACAAAATTGTCACCCACCAATGGGTTTGAAATCATTAACCTAAGTGGGCGAGCAGCTGGAGGCTCGGTAAGGGTGTTGTGGTAGTACTGGTTTGAGAAACAACAGGAATCCATGGGTAGGTGCTCCAACCGCCGCGATATGACCCTGGTAGTTGAAAACGGCGTAAAACCCCAATAAACTCAAACTCAATTGTACAAAACACAAAGTAACTGTACCTGATGATTCTTGGTTGTCTGTAAATGTTTCAGTGTCAATCAAGGTCTTAATAATGTAGAAAGTTAAGTCTTTCATCTCACTTTTTACCTTAGTTTATAATTACTTTCTTGTAGAATCATTACAAAACACAAAGTAACGGTACCTGATGATTCTTGGTTGTCTGTAAATGTGTCCGGATGAAGGCAGGACGATATCTGCATGGTCTCATACTGCGACACATACGTCTGCTTGGCTTCCAAATCATCATCATCACCTGTAAAACATTGTGGGAAAATAAAGATTATTTATCATGTTGTAGGTACTTGATGATATCTGCATGGTCTCATACTGCGACACATACGTCTGCTTGGCTTCCAAATCATCATCATCACCTTAAAAGTATCAATTGAATTGTATGATGATTTATATTTAAGGAAGTATGAACTAGAAATCTATCACTTCGGTGATAAAATACCCCCGCCACTATATTTGTCCAGACAAGCGTTTTGTCCAAAACACAGAACAATAACTCACAAATTAAGCAAGGAAGAGTTATGCACCTTGTACACTGCACTTCTCCTTAATGGGATCTATCTACCCATGAAGTTTCATGATCATTTACTTTTTTGACCTTTCTTGGAAGAAAACAATTTGAGAAATGAAGAAATTGCTTGTCACAAACAATTTCTTCATTTGCCACAATGTTTTACAAAGCCTTTATTTTGTGGGGCTTCAAAAAGCGTCATGGAGGGAATGATTTTCCTGGGAGATGTTTGAAATATGTTTGTTATTGTGGAAAGACATCGTCGGTGTAAATGCAAAACCTCGTATGTCGATTCTCGCAATTTTCAAAGTAAAATCTTGCGTACCCAGTTAAGACGATTCTTGCAGGTTTTAACATATTTTTACTGGTCAGTATTAAGGACACATTATTTGTGAATAATGTGTCCAAATTTCAAGTAAAACATTTCAGTTTGTGAAAAGTTATTACACTTGTTTCCTTCCCCTTTAAAATTTTTCGAAAACGAGATATGAGGTTTTGCATTTACAACGACGATATGTAAATGCTGGTTTCTTTTCCCGCAATGTATTTCACCACTTCCTCACCTAAACCAGTTTTTGTTTAAAATGTTATATCTTTTAAAAAAGTTTAAAGAAAAGTTAACCTTTTCCCGAAACAATGAAATTCTACAGAGGTACAATTAGAATGCTGCTGCAAATGATAATATGCACAATGATTAAGATAGGATTTTTGTACAGTGTGGCACAGAAAATATTGAGGCTTAAGGAGCAAATGCTGGTGACCAGCATTTTCTTCTTTTGCCTCAATGTTTTCCCAAGCCTTTTCTATTGGAAAGGAGGTCAAAATCAAATCTTTTTAAAGGAAAGAGTAAATTTTGTTTGTTAGAATACTTACAGGGTGGCTTTATGAGTAAACGACAACTGAATATTTTTCCTTTTCCACTCAAATTTTCTGTCCAATTAATCCCACTACCTGGAAAAAGACAAGAACAATTTCTAGTTTAACCCATTACCAAACGACAAAATTTTGGACTTGTCCAAATTCAAAGATGCTGCAGACGACAATATGAATCGAATGAAATTTCGCATTCTATGATCTTTCTGGTCAGAAAAAATTGTGAGAAATGAAGCAATTGCTTGTTGCAAGCTATTTCTTCATTTTCCACAATGTTTTTCAAAGCCATTATCTTGTAGGGAGTCAAAAGGAGTCATTGTGAGGTAATGGGTTTACCCTATCAAACAGAACAAAATTCTAAGGTGGTCTAATTTGAAAGCTGAAGCACATGACAATATAGATATTACCAAAGGTGCAAATTGTTAATAATGCAACACAAAATACATTGAGGCAAAAGGGGAAAATGCTGATTATCACCATTTTCTTCTTTTGCCTTAATGTTTTTTCAGGCCTTTTCAATTAGGAATGTCAAAAGCAGGACTGGTCTTGTTTTGGAGAGAGTTCCGAAAATGTAACATGGTTTCAAAACACTTATTGTTAAATCTCTAATTTCAAAAGCTTTCTTTAATTATCATGGAGTCTAGTGACTGATTGTTTGAGGTTTGCAGCACCATTTTAAACAGTATGTCGGTCATATCATGATAGCAGCTTGAGCACCTAATCATGGATTCCTGTCATTTTGTTCACCAGTTGTACCACAATCTCCTTTTAGAGTTTTCAACTGCCAGGGTCATATCGCGGCAGCTGGAGCACCTACTCATGGATTCCTGTTGTTTCTCAAACCAGTACTACCACAACACCCTTACCGAGCCTCCTGCTGCTCGCCCACTTAGGTTAACAATTTCAACCCATTGGTGGGTGACAATTTAGTCATAAAGGGTATTTGCAGCGGGCGGGTATCGAACCAGGAACCTCTCGAATGAGAGACAGATGCACTACCAACTGCGTTAAGGCCATGGCAATCTCCTTTAAGAGCCTCCGACTGATAGCACCACATATGTTAACAATTAACCCTTTCCCAAACAAGACCTGGTTTTGACGTCCCTAATAGAATAGCCTTGGGAAAACATTGAAACAAAAGAAGAAACTGCTGATAACCAGCAGTTTCTCCTTTTGTCTCAATATTTTCTGTGTCATATTTAACGCAAATCATATATTTATCATCATCATTTTTGTTGTCTGCCGCAGCTTTCAAATTGGATCACCCTAAAATATTGTCGTTTGGGAAAGAGTTAAGGGAACTAGCAACAGGAACAATAGGTAATTAACATTTTCCAAACATTTTATCACAGTAGACATCTATACAAAATCACTGGAGCAAGAGAAATTAGTTGCTGGTATTGCTGAATGGCATTAATTCTACGTAACCCTAGCCCAAATGACAAAATTTTATAATGATCCAATTTGAAAGCTGCTGCAGACGACAAAAATGGTGACAATAAAGACATGATTTGTGTAAAATATGGCACAGAAAACATTGAGACAAAAGGAGAAACTGCTGGTTAACAGCAGTTTCTCCTTTTGTTTCAATGTTTTCCCAAGACTTTTCTATTAGGGACGTCAAATCCAGGTCTTGTTTCAGTGATTTTTTTCCTAAAAAAACGGTCGTTATTGGGCCCCTTTCCCCTCTCTGAGGAATATACTTTTTCCCCCATTTCAGAAAAATCTTCCCCTCCAAGAATTAGATTTTTTTGTTGCAAAGAAAATCCAAATTGTATTTATATTCTAGGCATCTCTAACAGTTCGAATGGTTGTTTGAATGTCCTTTTATGATATTTAAGCAAATTAAATGCATTTATAACACTGTTTTTGAAAGTATAAGCATGTATTGAAATTTCCCCTTTTGGGACGTTCACACGCAAATTTTCCCCTAGCTATGGGCCCTGACCGCCTTCCCCCAAAATGAAAAATAAACACTGGGGAAAGGGTTAATTATACTTAACCCATTAACAGCAGTTTCTCCTTTTGTTTCAATATTTTCCCAAGCCTGTTCTATTAGGGACGTCAAATCCAGGTCTTGTTTGGGAAAGGTTTAATTATACTTAACCCTTGCCCATATGAGAAAATTTGGACTGATCCCATTTGAAAGCAGCTTCTACCATGTATGAGATTTCTAGGCTCTTTATTTAATTTAATTAACCCTTTCCCAAACAAGACCTGATTTTGACGACCCTAATAGAAAAGGCTTGGGAAAATATTGAAACAAAAGAAGAAACTGCTGATAACCAGCAGTTTCTCCTTTTGTCTCAATATTTTCTATACCATATTTTACACAAATTCTATCTTTGATGACTTCCATTTTGTCATTTGTGGCAGTTTTTGAAGTGGATCACCCTAAAATTTTGCCGTTTGGGAAAGGTTTAATGAGGCTCAAGATATAGGCCACATGTAAAGTTTTGAAAAGCGAGTCAAACTCAAAGCCTATGGCCACAATGTCAATGGAACAAGGTCAAAGGTCATGGTACCAAATGAAAAGGTCTTGGTAAGAAATATTTAGGTGCGAAAATCAAGGCTCTTTCTAAGTTCATAAAATATGGGTCAGGTTAAAATCTTTAAATACTGCAAAATGACTGGATGGGAAACATAGAGACATGCTTCCAGTTGATCTGACTTCCCGACCGGTTTCGTTCAATGGTTTGAACTCATCAGGGGATTTTTGTTGTTTTAACCCTTTCCCAAACGGTAAAATTTTAAGGCGGTCCAATTTGAAAACTGCTGCAGACCACAAAGTAAATGATCACAAAAATCCAAAATGTTTAAGTTATAGCCAAGAAAATATTGAGGGAAAAGGAGAAACTGCTAGTTATCAGCAGTTTCTTCTTTTGTTTCAATGTTTTCCCAAGCCTTTTCTATTAGGGACGTCAAAACCAGGTCTTGTTTGGGAAAGGGTTAAGACATGAGAGATGTCTGGCAAAGTTGGTGAAACAGAACCCGCTGATTCTCCTTACACGTACAGGTTAAAATCTTTGTCTACATAAGCAACACCAATGCAGACACCCATACAGACACTAAGGCTGTGACATTTGCCCCCTGAACATACAGTAATGGCTCCCTAACAATACAGACACACATACAGACACACATACAGACAGACAGACAAACCTACTTACTGACTGACATAGGCAAAAGACTGTTACTGAACTGTGCATGATCCCCAACATGGATAATGTTATAGACACTCTTTCCGATCAGGTCCTCCTACAAAACATACAACAAAAGATTGGTTAACCCTTTCCCCAAACAAAACCTGGTTTTATCATTTCTTATTGTAAAGATTTTGGAAACCATTGAAGGAACAGAAGAAAATAGTTTTTCCTTTTGTGTCAATATTTCCTGTGCTGTTTTTTACATAAAGTCCTTCTTTATAAACATCCATTTTTTGGTCCAAGCAGCTTTTGAATTGAATCAACCTCAAATTTCATTGTTTGGGAAAGGGCTAACCCATTACCAGACAGCAAAATTTTAGGCTGGTCCAGTCCAAAAGGACCTCTACGGATAAGGCGAGAAATCTCCCTAAAAGGCTCAAATGGAAAAGTCATTTTTCAAAACATGCAAATTGATTATTATTTCGAACTGTATTGTTAGATATGTATCTAAATCATATGAAAACTGATTTTGTACGATCAAAACGATTCGACAGGTACAGATAACTCTTGGTTTCTGTACCTACCCCAAAATTACATTTTCTTACCCCACCGTTATTCATTAAACCAGATCTAAGTTTTCTTTAGTTTTATAAGCAAAAAAATTTCTGTAAATGTAAGGACAAAAATTATTGGTGTTGAAATCATAAACCATTTTTCGATTTGTCCTTAATGCGCATGCGTATCATTGAAACGAGTTTAAAGGCGAAATATTCTCGCCAAAATTATGGCATATGGTATATGAGTACTATTTTTAGTATAAAAGTACGTTCCCCCCCCGTGACCCAGCAAATCCTTTTTACCGAGGAAGCCTATGATCCAGTTACACAACATACATGTCAATGGGAAGCTGGGTCAAGGGGGGGAACGGTGTTAGCCAGCCTTGGGAAGGTAGGTATGCCTCGGTTTTTGGCGGGAAAGTGCGCGTTTAAAGTTGTTTCAATGGTGCACATGCGCAATATGGACAAAACCAAAGCTGCCATATGATGTCAACACCATTTATCCCTGTATCTGTAGAAAATAAATTGCAAATAAAAATAAAAGAATCTTCATTTTACCTCTTTGAATACTGGTAGTGTAAGAAAACGAAACCAGTTAGGTGGGTACTAAAGTCAAGAGTGATCTGCACCTATAGAACTTTTAGAATGACATAAAAATCGGTGTTTATTTCCTTTATTTGTCTACCTAACCATAAAGCTTAATTTTGTTTCTCAATTTGTTAGTTTTGAGAATTGACCCATCGAGCTGAGCCTTTTAGGGAGAATTCTCGCCTTATCCGTAGAGGTCCTTTAATTTAAATGAAATTTTATGTCTTAAGGTTTTTTTTTTGGAAGAAAAACATTCTGGGAAATGAAGAAATTGCTTGTCACAAGCAATTTCTTCATTTCCAAAAATGTTTTCCACAGCCATTCTCTTGTGGGGAGTCAAAAAGTCATTGTGCGGGAATGTGTAAAAGTTTTTTTTCATCGCTTCTAACAAAGAGCCACACATGACAGCATTGAATTGATTTGAACGGGTTTAATGCCATTCAACCAGTATTCTAGTCATATCATGGCAGATAGAGCACCTAACCATGGATCTTGTTGCTTCTATCTATATATACACTGTCTAAACTCCTGTTTCGGGTATTACTGGCAGGTTTCTTTCCCCATTACTACCACAACATACTAATTGAGCCTCAAGCTGATCATCCCAATTAGGCTTACAATTGTTCACCCATTCATGCGAGACAAATCAAAAGAAGAAAATATTTATCAATGTTTAGCAAAATGTGCAAACTTACCTGTGAGTACTTAAGAAACTGCGTAACATTATCCGACACAAACTCGACCTTCCCCTGGCAATTAACGACAAACAGAAACCCGTCCAGGGCCTGGAATGGACAAGAGAAATGGTGTAATAAGCATGAAATGTAATAAATATAAAGTGTAATAATAATGTGTAATAATAGCATTTTCTTCTTTTGTCTCAATATTTTCCCATGCTAATTCTATAAAGAACGTCAAAAACAGGTCTTGTTTGGGAAAAGGTTAGATTTGATCTACGTCATCATCAAAAGAAACATAAATTGTAATAGAAAAGTGCTAATCACCCCTGCAGAAAAGTTCAAGATCGCATTTCTAGTTCTAGAACTGTTCAAGAACATTAAATGGTACTTCTAGAATTGTTCTAGAACAGTTCTAATAGTGCCATTTAATGTTCTAGAACAGTTCTAGTGCTAATCACCCCTGTGAAAAAAGTTCAAGAATGCATTTCTAGTTCTAGAACTGTTATAGAACACTAAATGGCAATAATAGAAGTGCCTTTTAACATTCTAGAACAGTTCTAGTGCTAATCACCCCTGCAAAAAAGGTCGAGAATGCATTTCTAGTTCTAGAACTATTCTAGAACGTTAAATGGCACTTCTAGAACTGTTCTAGAACATTAAATGGCACTTCTAGAACTGTCTAGAACAGTTCTAGAAGTGCCATTAACGTTCTAGAACAGTTCTAGAACTTAAATGAACTTTTCGTAGGGGCAGTGCTTCCAAAATACAGAAAGAAGGAAATCGGCAAAAAGGAAAACATTCCTAGCAGGCATGATAATCAATATTACAGAGAACTGTGGTTTGTTGCAAAAACTCTGTTAACTGGCAACAACTTGAAATTATATCTCTCCCAAACAACATCAGTCTGTTTTTTTATTGATGAAAAAGCTTTGGAAAACAGAAGAAGCAACTTAAAAGTAGAGAATGCTATGAACTCTTTAATTGCCTTGGTATTTTCTATGACAATAATTATATTCAAGTTCTTTATTTAGAGTGAATCATCTTTGAGTTCGGAGCAGTCTACATCTCTTTTGCGCTTAGAGAAAAGTCAAGCTCACAAGTGTTGCTGAGAGCGAACTGGATGTTTTCATAACGGTTTGGTTTATTGGGCTTTTACGCCATTTTCAACTGCTATGGTTATATTGCTGCGACTGGAGCACCTAACCATGGATTCCTGTCGTTTCTCATACCAGTACTACCACAACAGCCTTACCGAGCCTCTAGCTGCTCCCCAACATAGGTTCACTATATCAATCCATTGATGGGCGACATTTTTGTCAGGAAGGGTATTTGCCGCGGCCGGGTATAGAACCCGGAACCTCTCAAATGAGATGCAGATGCGCTACCAACAGCGCCCATGCCGCGGCCCGTTTTCATAAGGGACAGGACTATAGATCTATAGTTTTTTCCTGTATGCAGAAGCATAAACACAAGATTTCTGCATGAAAAAGGTTTGAGCATGAGGGAAAAATTCTGTAGACTTCTTCCAGTGAAACAAGGCATGATAACCAATATTATAGTTGAGAACACAGTCTGTCACAGTCTACATGTATATAGAGAACAATCATTCCTAGTCGATTGTTTTTCCTTTTCTAAACAAAATTCGGTTGAATGAAGATGACTGTCTGATGTAGGAGAAAGATTTTCGCATCAAGGATTAGTTTGAACATGAGGGAAAATTCTGTAGACTGGTTCCAGTGAAGTAAGGCATGATAATCAATATTACAGTTGAGAACACAGTCTGTCTTTGTACATCCAATTCCTTCAAGTCAGTCATTTTTCCTTTTCCAAACAAGATTTGGATCAATTACGACAAATAAGAAAGATTTTGGCATGAAGGAAAGGTTTAAGCATGAGGGAAAATTCTGTAGACTGGTTCCAGTGAAGCAAGGCATGATAATCAATATTACAGTTGAGAACACAGTCTGTCTTTATACATGTATACAGAGAAAAATATTCTCCCTAGTCAATCGTTTATCCTTTCCAATAGGCCTGTTTTTGATAGCCCATGATATCAAAAGCTCAGGAAAATATTGAGACAAAAGAAGAAAATGCTGGTCACCAGCATTTTCTTCTTTTGTCTCAATATTTTTATGCTATATTGTCCACACATCCTGTCTTTATCATCCACCATTTTGTTGTCTGCAGCAGCTTAACCTTTTCCCAAACAAGAGCTGCTTTTGACACCTCTAATTGAAAAGGCATGAGAAAACATTGAGATGCTGGTCACCAGCATTTTCTGCTTTTGCCTGAATATTTTCTGAGCCATTTTCTACTCAAATCATAACTCTAACAACCGCCAATTTGTCGTCTGCAGCAGCTTTAAATCAAAATTGTCTCTGTTTGGTAAAGGGTTTTACAATCAATATTCACTTTGCTGCTATGATAACCAGCATTTTCTTCTTTTGTCTCAATATTTTCTATTCGGTCATCTGCACCAGCTAAGATATTGGAAAACAAAAATATCCGCTGTTTATTTCTGCTGTTTGGTATAGGGTTTTACAATCAATATTCACTTTGCTGCTGTGATAACCAGCGTTTTCTTCTTTTGTATCAATACTTTTTGCGAAAATCTTTGCTGTTTATTTTCGCTGTTGGTTAACCCATTACCAAACAACAAATTTTGGACTGATCCAAATTCAAAGATGTTTCAGACGACAATTCAAAGTCAAAGAAATTGAAAATCTTTTGATCTTTTTTGGTAGAAAACATTGTGGGAAATGAAGAAATTGCTTGTCACAAGCAATTTCTTCATTTTCCACAATGTTTTCTGAAGGCTTTATCTTTAGAGGAGTCAAAGAGAGTCAATGTGTGGTAATGGGTTAAGGGTTTTACAATCAATATTCGCTTTGCTGCTGTGATAACCAGCATTTTCTTCTTTTGTCTCAATATTTTCTATTCGGTCGTCTACAGCAGCTATGAAATTGGACAAGCAAAAATCTTAGCTGTTAATTTTCACTGTTTGGTTAACCCTTTCCCAAAGAAGACCTGGTTTTGACGTCCCTAATAGAAAAGGCATGGGAAAATATTGAAACAAAAGAAGAAACTGCTGATAATCAGCAGTTTCTCCCTTTGTCTCAATATTTTCTGTGCTATATTATACACAAATTCTATCTTAAACAAGGTCCATTTGTTGTCTGCAGCAGCTTTTAAAATGGAAATTTTGAAAATTTACCGTTTGGGAAAGGGTTAAGGGTTTTACAATCAATATTCACTTTGCTGCTGTGAGAAACAGTTGTGATATCAGCTGATCAGATTTCTTAACTGCTTCCTCAGCTAACTTGATGGGTTTTTTCTTGTTTTTTCATGTTTTCATTTTCTTCCTTTACTTCAATGTTTTAATGCATGTTATTTTACTTTTCTTTATGTGCATGCAGGTAAACAGCTGTGATATATGCTGATCAGATTTCTTAACTGCTTCCTGAGCTAACTTGATGGGTTTTTTTCTTGGTTTTTTTTTTTTTTTTTTGGTTTTTTTTTTTTCGTGTTTTCATTTTATTCCTCATCTTCAATGTTTCAATACATATAATTTCACTTTATGTGCATGCAGGTAGAGAAGTCCTGCTGGCCAAGGATTAACATTGCTGAGAAACAGGTGTGATATAAGCTGATCAGATTTCCTAACTGTTTCCTTCAGCTCACTTGAAGTGTTGGTTTTTTTTTTGTTTGTAATTTTCATTTTCTTCCTTTACTTCGATTTTTTCAATGCATATTATTATTATTATTTCACTTCGTCTCAACAGCTTCCTGAGCTAACTTGATATGTTTTTTCTTGTTTTTTCGTGTTTTCATTTTCTTCCTCATCTTCAATGTTTTAATGCATGTTATTTCTCTTTTCTTTATGTGCATGCAGGTAAACAGCTGTGATATCAGCTGATCAGATTTCTTAACTGCTTCCTGAGCTCACTTGATGGGTTTTTTTCTTGTTTTTTTTTTTTTTTTTTTTCGTGTTTTCATTTTCTTCCTCATCTTCAATGTTTTAACCCTTTCCCAAACGACAAAATTTTAGGGTGATCCACTTCAAAAACTGCCACAAAAGACAAAATGGATGTTATTAAAGATAGGATTTGTGTAAAATATGTCACAGAAAATATTGAGACAAAAGGAGAAACTGCTGGTTATCAGCAGTTTCTTCTTTTGTTTCAATGTTTTCCGAAGCCTTTTCTATTAGGGCCGTCAAAACCAGGTCTTGTTTGGGAAAGGGTTAATGCATTGTTATTTCTCTTTTCTTTATGTGCATGCAGGTAAACAGTTGTGATATCAGCTGATCAGATTTCTTAACTGCTTCCTGAGCTAACTTGATGTTTTTTTTCTTCATGTTTTTATTTTCTTCCTTTTCTTCGATTTTTTCAATGCATAGTATTATCATTATTATCATTATTTCACTTTGTCTTAACTGCTTCCTTCAGCTCTCTTGATGTGTTTTTTTTTTCTTCATGTTTTTATTTTCTTCCTTTTCTTCGATTTTTTCAATGCATATTACTATTATTATTATCATTATTTCACTTTGTCTTAACTGCTTCCTTCAGCTCTCTTGATGTGTTTTTTTTTCTTCATGTTTTTATTTTCTTCCTTTTCTTCGATTTTTTCAATGCATATTACTATTATTATTTCACTTCTTCTTAACTGCTTCTTGAGCTAACTTGATGGGTTTTTTTTTCTTTGTGTTTTTATTTTCTTCCCCTTTTTCAATGTTTTAATGCACATTATTTTACTTTTCTTCATGTGTATGTATGTAGAGAAGCCTTGCTGGCCAAGCATGGGCAGATCTAGAGTGGGGGGGGGGGGAGATTCCGAACCCCAGTGGCATTGGCCTGAAATTAAATTTTGACTATAAATTTAGTGTAAATTGTGTTACATATTTATCATTTTTTAAGCCATGATTTGAGCTTGTTTGAGCTTGGACCCCCCCCCTCTGGATCCACCCTTGCCAAGGATTATCATTACTGTAGCTAAAATCATCTCTATTATCACTTCATCAAGATTTTTACTTTACATCTCAATTTATGTTTTTCTACTGTTATCATTCCTTTCATTTTTCTTTCTTTTATATTGCATCTCTTATGTTTCTGTTTTTTCACAAGGATACAATGTGTAGAAGAGAAGCTTAGGCCCAAAATTTTCCTTATTTTACACTGAAAATATAGGGAAATCTAATTTAGCCCTTCAATATTCAGACACTGGCACAGACAGCCCCTAAAGCCCCCTCCTCTTGAATATAATAATGCTTCCTACAAGCTTGTTTTGTCACAATCTCCATTCTAACATGAGTCTTGATACAAAATTTAGAGCAGTCTTATATTTTGCCGCTGTAGAAATGGCGAAGGAATTTTGCTATGCAACAATGCCAAGAATATCAGCTGATCACAGTTTCTCATGCATCCTCAAGGGACTTTACAAAATATTTTTGCTTCAAGTTTTTTCTGTTCCATATTCTGTTTATCCTCCAAAGCATGATATCCTCATTTCTATCACATCCTTCCAGTTAGAGCATCAGAAAATCAAAGTCTTTCCACAGCTACAGTTAAGAGGGGGGGGTGATGGTTTTTCAAATGTGATAATTCCTTAATTGTCCATCAAACACTAAGTTGTGGGTACTCATTAGAATCAACTTGACTAGACGTCAAGACGATTCTAATGAGTACCCACAACATAGTGTTTGGATTTGAAATAACAATTTTCCAATGCCTTTATCCCACTCTTTCCTCCAAAGCATGATATATATCCTCATTTCTATCACACTGCTACCTGGCAGTTACAACATCAAAGAATCAAGGTCTTTCTATAGCCAGATAAAGAATCAGAGACTTGTTGGGGAAATCACCATTTGACACACCTCAGCCAATGCCTTGATTGATTGATTGATTGATTGGTTGATTCATTGATTGGGGTTGAACACCCCTATGTTCATATATCAAAGGCTGCATCACCAAACCATGGATTCCAGGCATTTATTTCATCACCGACTACCATTATGTACAAACTGAGCCTCCAGCTGCTCTCTCACAAAGATTCACACACAAATTACTTTTGTCAAATGGATATTGGCTTGGCTGCCATTGACAGACTTCCGACGTTACTGTATGAGCTATCAGGGCTTGGTGAATTTAGCCTTGTTGGGAAACGATATTTTTGTATAATACAGCCAAGGGGTGTTGTATCCTATACATCTAAGATATGGCGAATGGAAAAAAAGTTGCAATTAGAAAGTTATTCAGCAGAAAATAATCTTTGTCAATTATTCGAGCATGAAATGCATACAGCTGTTCGTCAATTAAACATTTATACCTTTAACAGATTAAAAGATAGACCGATTTTAACACCATGATACTTGCAATTTGATTTGAATACCTTTCTTAAATTCAGGTAACAAGTTTGCCACCTCCGAGAAAATCTATCTTTGTAATATTTGAAATTAGAACAATTGATTCAAAATTTTTGTTGCTTCTAACTGCTTTTAATGTGGCCCGGTTAAATTGTCGTCAGGTCTTAGCTTAAAATTGATGACAAGGCTTTCCAAGAAATTAGGTACTTGAAAAGCAATTTGTCACCTTGATCTTTCTTGATATAGATCTTCATAAATATTGCACTGTGAGCCTTTTTATAGAGATTATCTTATATTTCATGTGAAAATATTTTTCTGTGAGCTACAAGTATGTGAAAGATATGCCTGTTCATAAATTACCTTATAAATAATAATACAATTTCAAGGCAAGTATGTTAACAGAGTAAGGGAGCACTTTAACCCAATACCAGACGGCAATTTTTTTACTGGTCCAAATTTGAAGATCTTGCAGAAAACAATTGCAAGTAAATGAATTTTTTACATTCTTCTGTCTTTAAGGGTATACAACATTGTGACAAGCAATTTCTCTATTTTCCATGACATTTTCCGAAGCCTTTACCTTGTGGGGCATCAAAAAGCAACAAAATGTTTGGTAATGGGTTATTCCCTTTGCATGACAAAACATGTAAAAGGGAAGGACTTACAAAACAACAAACTGTAAACAGTCTATCGGAAAACTGTAGCATAAAAAATGTAGCATGTCAATAGAGTGTGGCAGCTCCCTATTCAGTTAAAAAGTTTTGCTATTTCAATGGTTATACAAACAGATCTCCATTTAACACTTATCCTGCATTTTCATGGCCTTTTTTTACACAGAAAGACCAAAAAGTATGTAGTCGGTTCACTTGAAATCGTCGTCTGCAACTTCTCTGAATTTGGACAAATCTGAAATTTTGCTGTCTGATAATGGGTTACAAATGACATCTAGTCAAACGAAGCACCAGCTGCTGCCCATCTCACATAGACAATTTGTCTACTGGCGAGAGACAAATAATTTTTTTCAAATGTCAGAATTTTAGAAAGGGCATTTAGCAAAGCCTTGATACAAACAAACATGGAATAAAAGCCTTGTATTGATAGTCATCAATTCCAAATGAACTGTTAAACTAGAACTGCTCCAAAGTGGAGCGCAGACTCTGAATTCAAACAAAGTGCAATAGCTAGCTAGCTGTGACCTTGACCTTTGATCTACAAGACCCCAAAAACAAAAGGGCATTTTCTTGCATCAAGGGCAACAAATATGTGAAGTTTCATGATCTTTGGTCAAACAGTTCCTGAGTTAGAGAGCGGAAAACAAAAAGTCTACGACAGATGGATGGATGGATTTTTTTATCTGTAGCAGCTTTCAAAACGAAATTTTTCATATGGAAAAGAGTTAACCCTTTACTGCACAGAGACGCCTTTTGACTCCTTCAAAAGAAAAGGCTTGGGAAAACATTGTGGTAAATGAAGAAATTGCTTGTGACAAGCAATTTCTTCATTTTCCACAATTTTTTCTAACCCAAAATGGAAAGATTTTAAAAATTTCATCAACTTAGAATTGTCGTCTGCAACACCTTTCAATTTAGAACAGTCCAAAATCGTGCCGTCTGGTAAAGAGTTAAAGAAGCAACCTGAGTTATGTACCATATACTCTTGCATGAATAAACATATTATATAAATCATCCTATTGATGGAGTCTAATTACACTGAAAATATGAAAATTAATGTGCATTAATATTTTAGAAGGGAAAGCCGTTTAATGGCCCATGAAGTTTTTACTAGAGCTACAGATAAGAGGGGTATAGCTCATGATAAACTAGAACTGTCACAAAGCTAACAAATACCCACACTTCTTAGTGCCTTGTCACTGAAAAAGTTCTACAGGTCAAAAAGTTATTTACTTGAAGCACAGACACAGATTTTAAACAAAGTTCAATTGTGACATTGACCTTTGACCTACAAGACCCAAAAAACTATAGGGCACCTCCTTGGGTCATGTACAACAACTGTGGAAAGTTTCGTAATCGTAGGTCAACTGGTTCTTGACTTAGAGCAAGGAAACGGATTTTAAACAAAGTCCAATTGTGACCTTGACCTTTGTGACCCAAAAATCTTAGGGCACCTCCTTGGGTCATGTACAACAACTGTGTAAAGTTTCATGATCGTATGTCAACCTGTTCTTGACTTAACGCAGGGAAACGGATTTTAAACAAAGTCCAATTGTGACTTTGACCCTTGACCTTTGTGACCCAAAACAATAGGGTATCTCCTTGGGTCAAGGGCAACAACAGATATGGCGAAGAACCAGAAATCTTTGTCAGACATTCGGTCTGACAGTGCTGCTTAATCTGTCAGACTGAATAAAATTTTTGTCAGACCGAACTATAATCCACTATCTTACAGATCAAAATTTGTGTCAGACAGCGTGACTGACAGTAGCAAAAAAATCATCAGACCTGGGGAATTTTCATCAGACATGTCTGCCAGTCCGACGGTCTTCGCCATGACTGCAACAACTGCATTAACCCTTTCCCGCATGACAAATCTTTGGGTGTTCCATTTCAAAAGCTGCTGAAGACAGCAAAATTGATGTTGATAATGATTGAATTTATGTGTGATATTGCTCAGAAAACATTGAGACAAAAGGAGAAACTGCTGATTATCAGCAGTTTCTTCTTTTGTCTCAATGTTTTCCCAAGCCTTTTCTAATAGGGACGTCAAAACCCGGTCTTGTTTGGGAAAGGGTTAAAGGGACATTTCATTCCAATTTAATTTTTTTAAAGTATGTCTTGATGCCAAGATTAGTTATTCTAATGAGTATAAATACTATTAGTTTTTTTAAGTTGTTGCCAATAAGCGAGAAACACGCATTTAAAGTTGAGACATAATCGATAAATTGCATATAAATCCGAACTGTTGTTCACAACAATTTGTTCAATTTTAACACAAAAATATAAATTTCTCGTAAACGGCGCAATATTTTGGCTTGAAATGTTCAGAATTTTCATAAGGAAATATGCTCTTTCAGACAGAAATAAAAGTAAAATTTATGACAAAAAATTCTGAAATGTCACTTTAAGTTTCATGATCCTAGGTCAAACGGTTCTCGAGTAAGAGGATGGAAACGAAAAAGTCTACAGACGGATGGATGGACGGACAGACAGAAATGGTGAAACCAATATACACCTTCTACTTCGTAGGTGGGGGCATAATGACCTGCCTGGTCATTTATTTTGAGTTATAAAGGCATTGAATTCTATATTTGTTATTTCAAATCCAAACACTATGTTGTGGGTACTCATTTAACTCACCTCAAGTAAAAGTGGTCCCAGAAAGTCCTCAGCTAGAATATTAGGTTTACTGGACGACACTTGACTTTGTTGTACCTCTTTGTCTCCTCCAGCACTTAATGATAGATCAAGATCAACCTAAATGTACCACAACATAGATCTAGATCAGCTCACCTCGAGTAAAAGTGGTCCCAGAAAGTCCTCAGCTAGAATATTTGGTTTACTGGACGACACTTGACTTTGTTGAACCTCTGTGTCACCACCAGCGCTAGATGATAGATCAAGATCAACCTAAATGTACCACAACATAGATCCAGATCAGCTGGCTTACCTCGAGTAAAAGTGGTCCCAGAAAGTCCTCAGCTAGAATATTCGGTTTACTGGACGACACTTGACTTTGTTGTACCTCTGTGTCTTCACCAGTGCTTAATGATAGATCCAGATCAACCTAAATGTACCACAACATAGATCCAGATTAGCTTACCTCGAGTAAAAGTGGTCCCAGAAAGTCCTCAGCTAGAATTTTTAGTTCACCGTTTCCCAAACAAGACCTGGTTTTGACGTCCCTGATAAGAAAGGCTTGGGAAAACATTGAAACAAAAGAAGAAACTGCTGATAACCAGCAGTTTCTCCTTATGCCTCAATATTTTCTGTGATATTTTGTTGTCCACATCACCTTTCAAATTGAACCATCCTAAAATTTTGTAATTTGGGAAAGGGTTAAGTTTATTGGACGACACTTGACTTTGTTGTACTTCTGTGTCTCTATCAGCGCTTGTTGATAGATCAAGATCAACCTAAATGTACCACAACATAGATCTAGATCAGCTTACCTCGAGTAAAAGTGGTCCCAGAAAGTCCTCAGCTAGAATATTCGGTTCACTGGACGAGACTTAACCCATTACCATCAGCAAAAATTTGGACTGTTCCTATTTCAAAGAAGTTGCAGACGACAATTTCAAGTAAATGAAATTTAAAGATCTTGGGGTCTTTTTGTGTAAAAAACATTGTGGGAAATGAAGAAATTGCTTGTCACAAGCAATTTCTTCATTTTCCACAATGTTTTCCAAAGCCATTATCTTGTTGGGAGTCAAACAAAGTCAATGTGTGGTAATGGGTTAATGATAGATCAAGATCAGACTAAATGCATCACAATATAGATTCAGATCAGCTTACCTCAAGTAAAAGTGGTCCCAGAAAGTCCTAAGATAGAATATTCAGTTCACTGGACGACACTTAACCCATTACCATCAGCAAAAATTTGGACTGTTTCTATTTCAAAGAGGTTGCAGCAGACAATTTTAAGTATATGAAATTTAAACATATTTGTTCTTTTGGTGTAGAAAACATTGTGGGAAATGAAGAAATTGCTTGTCACAAGCAATTTCTTCATTTTTCACAATGTTTTCCAAAGCTATTATATTGTAGGAAGTCAAAAAGAGTCATAGATCTAGATCAGCTTACCTCGAGTAAAAGTGGTCCCAGAAAGTCCTCAGCTAGAATATTTGGTTTACTGGACGACACTTGACTTTGTTGAACCTCTGTGTCACCACCAGCGCTAGATGATAGATCAAGATCAACCTAAATGTACCACAACATAGATCCAGATCAGCTAGCTTACCTCGAGTAAAAGTGGTTCCAGAAAGTCCTCAGCTAGAATATTCGGTTTACTGGACGACACTTGACTTTGTTGAACCTCTGTGTGACCACCAGCGCTTAATGATAGATCAAGATCAACCTAAATGTACCACAACATAGATCTAGATTAGCTTACCTCGAGTAAAAGTGGTCCCAGAAAGTCCTCAGCTAGAATATTCGGTTCACTGGACGACACTTAACCCATTACCAACAGCAAAAATTGGACTGTTCCTATTTCAAAGAAGTTGTAGATAAGATCTTGGGTCTTTTTGTGAAGGAAACATTGTGCAAAATGAAGAAATTGCTTGTCACAAGCAATTTCTTCATTTTCCACAATGTTTTCCAAAGCCATTATCTTGTAGGGTGTCAAAAAGAGTCAATGTGTGGTAATCGGGTTAATGATAGATCAAGATCAACCTAAATGTACCACAACATAGATCCAGATCAGCTAGCTTACCTCGAGTAAAAGTGGTCCCAGAAAGTCCTCAGCTAGAATATTTGGTTTACTGGACGACACTTGACTTTGTTGTACCTGTGTCTCCACCAGCGCTTAATGATAGATCAAGATCAACCTAAATGTACCACAACATAGATCCAGATTAGCTTACCTCGAGTAAAAGTGGTCCCAGAAAGTCTTCAGCTAGAATATTGGGTTTACTGGATGACACTTGACTTTGTTGTACCTGTGTCTCCACCAGCGCTTAATGATAGATCAAGATCAACCTAAATGTACCACAACATAGATCCAGATGGACTTACCTCGAGTAAAAGTGGTCCCAGAAAGTCCTCAGCTAGAATATTCGGTTTACTGGACGACACTTGACTTTGTTGAACCTCTGTGTCTTCACCAGCGCTTAATGATAGATCAAGATCAACCTAAATGTACCACAACATAGATCTAGATCAGCTTACCTCAAGTAAAAGTGGTCCCAGAAAGTCCTCAGCTAGAATATTTGGTTTACTGGACGACACTTGACTTTGTTGTACCTCTGTGTCATCACCAGCGCTTAATGATAGATCAAGATCAACCTAAATGTACCACAACATAGATCTAGATCAGCTTACCTCGAGTAAAAGTGGTCCCAGAAAGTCCTCAGCTAGAATATTCGGTTTACTGGACGACACTTGACTTTGTTGAACCTCTGTGTCTCCTCCAGAACTTGATGAGTCTGCAAATACAGATCAGAATGAAATGGATCAGGATTAGCATAAGTCAGGATTCAGCCTTTTTTAATATTACTTTTGTTGCCTACAAGACCTTTGCAATTGGATAAACTAGAACTGTCGCAAAGCGGACAAATACCCCCCACTAGCACCTTGTCACTGGAAAAGTGCTATAGGTCAAAAGGTTCTGTAGTTTGAGCACGGAAACGAATTTTAAACAAAGTCCCATTGTGACCTTGACCTTTGACCTTGGTGACCCAAAATCAAAAGGGCATCCCTTTGGATCATGGGCAACAACTGTGTAAAGTTTCATGATCCTAGGTCAACCGGTTCTCGAGTTAGGGCACACCCTTGGGTCATGGGCAACAACTGTGTAAAATTTCATGATCCTAGGTCAACCCGTTCTCGAGTTAGAGCACGGAAACGGATTTTAAACAAAGTCTGATTGTGACCTTGACCTTTGACCTTGGTGACCCAAAAACAATAGGGCACCTCCTTGGGTCATGGGCAACAACTGTGTAAAATTTCATGATCCTAGGTCAACCGGTTCTCGAGTTAGAGCACGGAAACGGATTTTAAACAAAGTCTGATTGTGACCTTGACCTTTGACCTTGGTGACCCAAAAACAATAGGGCACCTCCTTGGGTCATGGGCAACAACTGTGTAAAGTTTCATGATCCTAGGTCAACCGGTTCTCGAGTTAGAGCACGGAAACGGATTTTAAACAATGTCCGATTGTGACCTTGACCTTTGACCTTGGTGACCCAAAAACAATAGGGCACCTCCTTGGGTCATGGGCAACAACTGTGTACAGTTTCATGATCCTAGGTCAACCGGTTCTTGAGTTAGAGCACGGAAACGGATTTTAAACAAAGTCCCATCATGACCTTGACCTTTGACCTTGGTGACCCCAAAACAATAGGGCACCCCCTTGGGTCATGGGTAAAAACTGTGTAAAGTTTCATGATCCTAGGTTAACCCGTTCTCGAGTTAGAGCACGGAAACAGATTTTAAACAAAGTCTGATTGTGACCTTGACCTTTGACCTTTGTGACCCAAAAACAATAGGGCACCTCCTTGGGTCATGGGCAACAACTGTGTACAGTTTCATGATCCTAGCTCAACCGGTTCTCGAGTTAGAGCACGGAAACGGATTTTAAACAAAGTCTGATTGTGACCTTGACCTTTGACCTTGGTGACCCAAAAACAATAGGGCACCTCCTTGGGTCATGGGCAACAACTGTGTACAGTTTCATGATCCTAGGTCAACCGGTTCTCGAGTTAGAGCACGGAAACGGATTTTAAACAAAGTCCGATCATGACCTTGACCTTTGACCTTGGTGACCCCAAAACAATAGGGCACCTCCTTGGGTCATGGGCAAAAACTGTGTACAGTTTCATGATCCTAGGTTAACCCGTTCTCGAGTTAGAGCACGGAAACGGATTTTAAAGAAAGTCCCATTGTGACCTTGACCTTTGACCTTGGTGACCCAAAAACAATAGGGCACCTCCTTGGGTCATGGGCAACAACTGTGTAAAGTTTCATGATCCTAGGTCAACCGGTTCTCAAGTTAGAGCACGGAAACGGATTTTAAACAAAGTCCCATTGTGACCTTGACCTTTGACCTTGGTGACCCAAAAAAAATAGGGCACCTCCTTGGGTCATGGGCAATAACTGTGTAAAGTTTCATGATCCTATGTCAACCGGTTGTCGAGTTAGAGCACGGAAACGGATTTTAAACAAAGTCCAATTGTGACCTTGACCTTTGACCTTGGTGACCCAAAAACAATAGGGCACCTCCTTGGGTCATGGGCAACAACTGTGTAAAGTTTCATGATCCTAGGTCAACCGGTTCATGACTTAGAGCACGGAAACAGATTTTAAACAAAGTCGGATTGTGACCTTGACCTTTGACCTTCGTGACCCAAAAACAATAGGGCACCTCCTTGGGTCATGGGCAACAACTGTGTAAAGTTTCATGATCCTAGGTCAACCGGTTCTTGACTTAGAGCACGGAAACAGATTTTAAACAAAGTCTGATTGTGACCTTGACCTTTGACCTTCGTGACCCAAAAACAATAGGGCACCTCCTTGGGTCATGGGCAACAACTGTGTACAGTTTCATGATCCTAGGTCAACCGGTTCATGACTTAGAGCACGGAAACGGATTTTAAACAAAGTCCGATTGTGACCTTGACCTTTGACCTTCGTGACCCAAAAACTATAGGGCACCTCCTTGGGTCATGGGCAACAACTGTGTAAAGTTTCATGATCCTAGGTCAACCGGTTCATGACTTAGAGCACGGAAACGGATTTTAAACAAAGTCCGATTGTGACCTTGACCTTTGACCTTCGTGACCCAAAAACAATAGGGCACCTCCTTGGGTCATAGGCAACAACTGTGTACAGTTTCATGATCCTAGGTCAACCGGTTCATGACTTAGAGCACGGAAACAGATTTTAAACAAAGTCCGATTGTGACCTTGACCTTCGTGACCCCAAAACAATAGGGCACCTCCTTGGGTCATGGGCAACAACTGTGTAAAGTTTCATGATCCTAGGTCAACCGATTCATGAGTTAGAGCACGGAAACAGATTTTAAACAAAGTCCGATTGTGACCTTGACCTTTGACCTTCGTGACCCAAAAATAATAGGGCACCTCCTTGGGTCATGGGCAACAACTGTGTAAAGTTTCATGATCCTAGGTCAACCTGTTCATGACTTAGAGCACGGAAACGGATTTTAAACAAAGTCCAATTGTGACCTTGACCTTTGACCTTGGTGACCCAAAAACAATAGGGCACCTCCTTGGGTCATGGGCAACAACTGTGTAAAGTTTCATGATCCTAGGTCAACCGGTTCATGAGTTAGAGCACGGAAACGAAAAAGTCTACGGACGGACGGACGGACGGACGGATGGACGGACGGACGGACAGACAGACAGACATGGTGAAACCAATATACCCCCCTCTACTTCGTAGGTGGGGGGTATTAATATTAATGATCTTGGAAAACATTACAATTCAGAAAAACTTTTAACAAGACAAAATTTGTTCACAAACTTGCATTCTACTGGAGGGTTCAGGGTTGGGAAGCCTGTCTGACCAACAGACGGCCAAAAGTAAGCCCAAAGTTAGCCAATCAAAACAGACGAGAATTTATTAAATAATATTTTGGCTCAGAAAAACTTTTGATATCTTAAATTTTTAATAAGTATTTTGTTGGTGCAGAGTTTGATTTCCCTTGACTTTTTCTAGAGGGCGTCATGATGTAACCCTGGTCATTAAATTAGGAAGTCATGCCTATTGTAAATTGTTTTTCATGTCCCAGCTGATAATTTTCAGAGTCATTTAAGTTAAAACTGCGCCGAAACACAAAATTTTGTACGCTAAGAAAAACCCTGTTGGTGTGTTAAGGGTTGGGAAAACAAGCAGGCCCACAGTAGCCAAAAAGTTAGCCAATCAAAAAAGACAAGACTTTCTTGGATAACGTATCAGTTCAGAAAAACTTTTGACATCCCAAAATTTTTCACAAGTATTTTCTTCATGGGTTAAGGGTATCGAAACAAGCCGGCCAACAGTGGCCGAAAAGTTAGCCAAATGACGTCCAAATGTTTTGAACAAGTATTTTGTTAGTGGGTTAAGGGTTGGGAAACCCGCCTGACCAACAGTAGCCAAAAAGTTAGCCAATCAAACAAGAGGACCATGATGGTCCTATATCGCTCACCTGAACCAAAATGATATGAGCAACACTTTTGTTCAATTCAATAAACATTTATGACTGTAAGACTGAAAACTAACTTATAGTCAATATCTTTGTGAAAATCAAACTCATCTGAGATCTTATGGTGCCAAACATTGTGTCCAGGTTTTTCTTGATTGATAAATAATCACAGATTCTAGAGTATAAACAAGGTCGAAAACAGCCAAAGACGGTAATTTTTTCAAATTCAAGAGCACACAATTCTCGACTTTCTGATCACATCAGACTGAAAATCTACCTCATCCAAGATATTATGGTCTCCAACATAGTGTCCAAGATTTGTCTTGATTGGTCAATAATTGAAGATTCTAGAGTGTAAACAAGATCGAAAAACAGCCAGAAACGGCTATTTTGTTAAAATTCAAGGGCACATAACTCTCAACTTTCTGATCGGATCAGACTGAAAATCAAACTCATCCGACATATTATGGTCCAAAACATTGTGTCCAAGTTTTGTCTTGATTGATTGATAATTGTAGATTCTAGAGTGTAAACAAGGTCGAAAACAGCCGAAAAAGACAATTTTATCAAATTCAAGGGCACATAACTCTCGTCTTTCTGGTCATATCACACTAAAAATCAAACTCATCCGAAATCTTATCCTCTCAAACATTGTGTCCAAGATTTGTCTTGATTGGACAATAATTGAAAATTCTAGAATGTAAACAAGGTCGAAAACAGTCAAAAACGACAATTTTGTCAAATTCAAGGGCACATAAGTCTGGACTTTCTTGTCTTATCAGATTGAAAATTCTAGTCATCTGAGATCTTATGATCTCTAACATTGTGTCCAAGTTTTGTCTTGATTGATTGATAAATGTAGATTCTAGAGTGTAAACAATGTCGAAAACAGCCGAAAATGACAATTTTATCAAATTCAAGGGCACGTAACTCTTGTCTTTTTTGTCAGATCACACTGAAAATCGAACTCATCCGAAATCTCATGGTCTCAAACATTGTGTCCAAGATTTGTCTTGATTGGTCAATAATTGTAGATTCTAGAGTGTAAAAAAGGTCAAAAACAGTCAAAAACGACAATTTTGTCAAATTCAAGGGCACCTAACTCTCTTCTTTCTGGTCAGATCACACTGAAAATCAAACTCATCTGAGATCTTATGGTCTCAAACATTGTGTCCAAGATTTGTCTTGATTGGACAATAATTGAAAATTCTAGAGTGTAAACAAGGTCGAAAACAGTCAAAAACGACAATTTTGTCAAATTCAAGGGCACATAAGTCTCGACTTTCTTGTCTTATCAGATTGAAAATTCAACTCATCCGAGATCTTATGATCTTCAACATTGTGTCCAAGTTTTGTCTTGATTGATTAATAAATGTAGATTCTAGAGTATAAACAATGTCGAAAACAGCCGAAAATGACAATTTTATCAAATTCAAGGGCACGTAACTCTAGTCTTTTTTGTCAGATCACACTGAAAATCAGACTCATTCAAGATCTTATGGTCTCAAACATTGTGTCCAAGATTTGTCTTGATTGGTCAATAATTGTAGATTCTAGAGTGTAAACAAGGTCGAAAACAGTCAAAAACGACAATTTTGTCAAATTCAAGGGCACATAACTCTCGACTTTCTCGTCTAATCAGACTGAAAATTAAACTCATCTGAGATCTTATGGTCTCCATCATTGTGTTCAAGATTTGTCTTGATTGGTCAATAATTGTAGATTCTAGAGTGTAAACAAGGTCGAAAACGGTCGAAAACGGCAATTTTGAAAAATTCAAGGGCACATAACTTTTGACTTTTTCATCTGATCTGACTGAAAATCGAACTCATCCAAGATCCTATAGTCTCCAATATTATATCCAAGTTTTGTATTGATTGGGCAATAATTGTAGATGCTAGAGTGTAAACAAAGTTAACAAGAGGCCCAGAGGGCCTTATCGGTCACCTGAATCAAATGAGCAGAAACAGTTAAGGAAAATGTTAAAAGTTAACTAAAAGCGCACCCCCCAGCACTACCATTTCTTGACAGTCTTTTTTTCTCTTGTACAAACTTATTTAAAGACTCAAATTCCAAATGTGAATTCAATCCAACAATAGAACATTTCTTAATATGTACCCTATTTACCCCCTTTTGGGGCCCCAAAGGGAGATAACTCCATGATTTGTAAAATCTGAAGCGGCTTCCCATTGGAATGCTTCCTGCCAAGTCTGGTAGAAATCTGTCCAATGGTTCTCAAAAAGAAGTAGAAAATGTTCAAAGTTAAGTAATAACGCAAAGCCCTCCCATCCCCCATCCCCAACACGGCCATATGATGGATTTTTTTCTCTTGTACAAACTTTGTAGTCCTTGCCCTAAAGACTTTAACTTCCAAATGTGTATCCAATGCAACAGCCGGTTCATGAGTAGAAGATCTTTTAAGATGTACCCAATTTACCCTTTTTTGGCCCTTTATGGCACCCCAAAGGGAGATAACTCCATGATTTATACAAAATCTGAAGCGGCTTCCCATGGGGATGCTTCCTGCCAAGTTTGGTTGAAATCCGTCTAATGGTTCTTAATAAGAAGTCGAAAATGTTAAGTTAACTAATAACGCGACCCCCCCTCCCATCCCCCATCCCCAGCACGGCCATTACTGAACGGATTTTTTTCTTTTGTACAAACTTTGTTGTCCTTGCCCTAAAGACTCTAAATACCAAATGTGAATCAAATCCAACAGCCGGTTCATGAGAAGAAGATTTTTTAAGATGTACCCTATTTAACCCCTTTTTGGCCCCTTATGGGGCCCCAAAGGGAGATAACTCCATGATTCATACAAATCTGAAGCGGCTTCACATGGGGATGCTCCCTGCCAAGTTTGGTTGTAATCTGTCCAATGATTCTCAAGAAGAAGTCGAAAATGTTAAAAGTTAACGCACGACGCACGACGGACGACGCACGACGACGGACGAAACACGGTCGCAATAGGTCACCATGACCTTCGGTCAGGTGACCTAAAAACAGCATTTTTCGTCATTCAGGGGCAGATAACTCCACACTTTCTGGTCCGATCTGGCCCATAATCGAACTCATCCGAGAACTTATGACCATACTTGTTTTGACAAAGTTTGGTCAAGATTGACTAATATTTGTGGATGCTAGAGTGTAAACACCAAATTGTGGACAGACGGACAGACGGACAGACGGACAGACGGACAGACGGACGGACGACGGACAAAAAGCGATCACAATAGCTCACCTCGAGCACTTCGTGCTCAGGTGAGCTAAAAAGACAAGTGGATGATGGGTAACTGACCACAGGCTTGACCACAAGGCTCTTGGTCAGACAATCTTTTGATCATTTTCAGGATCTAAATCCTTCATTTCTAATCCAAACCCTATGTTGTGGGTACTCATTTGAATCGTCTCTTCGAGACGATTCAAATGAGTACCCACATCATAGGGTTTTATTCACAAATAAACGATAAATTCCACTTTGAAGTTTCAACAATTGAAGTTATCTGTATCTAAGTTATTATGGGGTTGGGAAGGTGACCCCATCCTGACCCAGTCGAGCTCCCTAATCTGACCCCGTCTACATGATACCCTTTTTGTGACCTGAATAAGAAGGTGGTTCACATCGGCCCATATCAATCATAGACCCTTAATCCATTAACAGGCAGCAAAATTCTGAAATGGGTCCAAAGAACAATGAATTTTGCGCTTGAAACAGCAAGTTTACTGTTATGTTCCTTTCAGTCGTCGGTGTTGTTACAAAATCTCGTAACTACAGTTTTATTCAAGCTGTAGCTAAGATGTTTTAGATTTACACCTACGAAGTATACATACTATAGTTTGTCCCACATAATTATGTCACAATCTACTTGATAAAATTGATCCCTATTAAAAGATGTTGAAGACATATAATTCAAATGTAAGCTACAAGCAGAACTACAGATAAGAGAGGGTTGTGTTCTTTTCCAAATGCAATATTTCATTAACCCTTTCCCAAACAACAAAATTTTAGGGTAATCCACTTCAAAAACGGCCACAAATGACAAGATGGAAGTTATTAAAGATATAATTTGTGTAAAATATGGCATAGAAAACATTGAGACAAAAGGAGAAACTGCTGGTAATCAGCAGTTTTTTCTTTTGTTTCAATGTTTTCCCAAGCCTATTCTCTTAGGGACGGCAAAACCAGGTCTTGTTTGGGAAAGGGTTAAACCCTATGTTGTGGGTACTCATTGGCATTGTCTTGGAGATTCAGAAAATAGGGTTTGGATTTAAAATAACACAAATCTAGAATGCCCTTACCCCCTCTTATCTGTAGCTCAGCTACAAGTAATAGTAAATGTGCAAGACATTGTTATACTAAATGTGCAAGAAATTGCACTAATAGAAATCACTGTTAGTCAATATTTCCTCCATTTCCCTAAATGCTTTTAAAGTTTTATTTTTGTTTTTCTTATATTTCCAAAGCTAGTGAACCTAACTTATATTTCAAAGCTTTTCAACAAAAATTTCGTAACTGCAGCTTAAAACAAGCTGCAGTTACGGAAGTTCTCGTTGAAAAGCGACAATTCATTTAACCCCTTCCCAAAAAAGACCTGGTTTTGACGTCCCTATTAGAAGAGGCTTGGGAAAACATTGAAACAAAAGAAGAAACTGCTGATAACCAGCAGTTTCTCCTTTTGTCTCAATATTTTCTATGACACATTTTACACAAATTCTAACTTTAAAAACTTCTATTCTTTTGTGGCAGTTTTTTAAGTGGATCACCCTAAACTTTTTGTTGTTTGGGAAAGGGTTAAACTTTCTGAAATATCTCTATCAATCCAAAAAGTACATCCAATCCGAGCCGCAAGCTGCTCATCCCATAATGACAATTCATCAATTGGTGAGAGACAATTATTTTTATTCATAAATTTTTTGTCAGATAGGTCATTGCCCAAGCTGGGATTGGAAACTACAATCCCTGTTTAATTATTATTCTCAAATGTTATGAAACTCTTTGACAATCTCAGAAACCATTCATAATATTTTATTTAAATCTGTCTATGTTTGCCCACATTACAATCATGACGTTCAGTATTATGCTAAACGTAAGAAACTGTGTGATAACTTTCTTATTTCTGCGTCAATTTTCAAGCTGTTTGTTGCATGTACCCCACTTAACCAAGATCTTTCCTAAGATGTGTGACTTAATTGAAAACTTCTTTTTTGAATTTTTTTTATACTCAGTAAAATGATTCTATAAAATTAATAAGTTGTACATCTGAGGAAAGAGATCAGTAAGACTGGGTACATGCAACAAACCCTAGAAACAAGAGCTTCGCAGAGCGGCGCATATACGCCCGAGAGGGGCTTGTCAGTAAAATTGGCAATTTTTTCAATTCAAGGGCAGATAATTCAAACATGAAAAGTTATCAAAATATTGTTTGCACAACAAGAGACCAAAAAGATTCATTGTGGCTAGTTTGATTGAATTCTGGTTGAAACTGTAGAAGTAGCACACAGGAGAAAATGGGCATTTTTCCTTAAATTCAAGGGCAGATAATTCAAGAACGAAAACAGTTATCTAAATTCCGTAAGCGATGTGCACAACTAGACACCATGGAGATTCATTGTGGCAAGGTTGATCAAATTCTGATCAAAACTATAGGAGGAGTTGCGCACACAAGAAAATGGGCATTTTTTTAATGCAAGGGCAGATAATTCAAGAACGAAAAGAGTTATCTGAATTCCGTAAGCAAGGTGCACAACTAGACACCATGGAGATTCATTGTGGCAAGTTTGATCAAATTCCGATCAAAACTGTAGGAGGAGTTGCGCACACAAGAAATTGCTAACGGACGGACAGACAGACAGACGGATGGACAGACGGACGGATGGACAGACGGACGAGCGGGGCCATAACATAATACGACCCTTCGGGCGTATAATAAGAAAGTCATTGCACAGTTTCTTACCTGCAGCAGAGCTCATTTGGCCGTAGTTGTTACCCATCAATGACATCAAACGCCAATCAACAAATTGCTCCGCCCAACATAGAATCTAAGACAACCAATGGGGGCATTGGTATGTCGATTGTTTTGATTGTCAGTGGATAGATCGATACAATATCACATGCAATGAAGAATTTAAGACAAACAATGGGGGTGTAGCATTTTTCTGATCATCCATTGGCTTATTGATGGTTTTGATTGACAGTCAGCGTTTGGTCAATTGGTACACAATCCCTAACTTGGTTATCAAAACTTATGTTTGAATGTTTGGTGAAATATGTTCTACTTACGTTGCTTTAGTTGTTTGATTTGTTTGACGGTCTCCTGTAATATGGCGCACTTCTCGGGCTTGACGGAAAAAGAACTCGACATGTCCGCAATGGTTGCTGATATTATTTCCGCCAACTCCTCAAAGTAGTAGTTCTCTTGGTCACGTCGGCGGCGCTCATTGATACACTTGTTTCTAAAAATAGAACAAATAGTCCCGTTTAGAAAAGAACATTTTTTTAAAACATTCATCATTATCATAGAAAATATTGAGACAAAAGGAGAAAATGTTGATTATCAGCATTTTCTTCTATTTTCTCAATGTTTTCCAAAGCCATTCCCTTTTTGCAACATTCAAAGAAGTATGTAGTTCTTTTGGTCACGACTGTGGCGCTCATTGATACACTTGTTTCTAAAAATAGAAATTAAATGTTTGAATCATTTATCATTCTTAATTAATTTTTTATGTTTATAATTTTTTAATTGTTTATGTTCACTCGTCACATAGAGATTTAGGAGAATATACTGTTGGCCATTTTTCAAACGACAAAATTTTAGGGTGATCCTAAATGAAAGGGGTTGCAGAGGGTAACTAGAAATCGATCACTAAAGGTGATAAAATATCCCCCATCCCCCTCCCCTGCGAAAAAGTTCATTGAAGTTCAAGAACTGTTCTAGAACATTAAATGGCACTTCTAGAACAATTCTAGAAGAGCCATTTAATGTTCTAGAACAGTTCTTGAACTTACATGAACTTTTCGCAGAGGCCCCACTACATATGTCGAAACAAAGAACAATAACTCACAAAATAAGCAATGTAGTTATGCTCCTTGTACATTGCAACTCTCCATAATGGAATCTATCTACCCATGAAATTTTATAATCATAGCTACTTTACTTTTAGTGGTATGCCCTAGACAAGTATTCTGTACACTGACAGAGAGAAAAATGGACAGACAGAGACGGACAGATAGGCTGATTCCAGTATATCCCCCTTAAACATTTGTTTTGCAGGGGTGTGATAAAACATTCTTTTTGAGGGGAAATAAAAAGAATGTTACTAAGTAACTAAAAGTTTGCAATTGCTGCAGTGTGGAAAGCATTGGTCCGCATTTTTTTTTTTTTTTCAATTTTTTGAAATCAAACCCATTTTGATTGATTTAAAAACCATGGCATGTTTGGGAAAGGGATCAAAATTAACTTTTCTTCTCATCTTCAAGGTTTTCTACAGATTCAGTGAAAATAGAGGATAAAATATAGGTTTAAATTCTGGCAAACCAAAATTTTATTATCTTCTATCATCTTGATTCTTCTAAAGCTTAGTAATAATATGTCTAATACAAATTGCTTGTTGGAAAAGCATTTCATTAACATTTTTCACACTTTTTTCCATTTTTAGATCAACTATTTTCGTCTAGTCCACGTTATCATTAAATAACAATGTACAATTTTATATCGTCAGTCATTGACCAGGGCTAAATCCAGCTAAGACGGATTATCTTTAATCCAAATACCATTAAACTTGACATTTTTCACCAAACCTTACATTGGTGGTACTCATTGGAATCGTCTCGAAGAGATGATTCCAATGAGTACCCACAATGTAGGTTTTGGAAGAGTAATAACCAAGTTAGCATGTAATTTTTTACATATATCCGAAGTTTTGATCGATCGAAAGGTCCACAAAAGGTCATACAAGGTCTCCAAACCTAGCCTTTGGTCATTTTAGTAATTTGAAATTTTAATTGCTGTATAAAATGTTTTGTTATACCACTTGTGTGGTTTTTATTGGACCTGTTAAATAGAATTCCATTTCGATGACTTTTTCTTTCCAATTCATTTCAAATGATTAATTTCCATAAAAATACTTTCACTATTTTCCGCAAATCTCTATCAAATTCTTGAGCAATTCTGAATTTCTGATTGATCGATTAAAAAGTCTGCTTTGACCTTGGACATGCACCCCTTGGTCTAAATGTTCCTAAAAAAGAATAGGAAATCATGCAGGAAAAGAAAACTATGCAGAAAACCATCAGCATTTTCTACTTTTCCCTCAAAGTTTTTTGTATTTAACTAATCTACTTTAAGTCTATCAAAAACAGCCATTGGTTTTGATTTCCCAAATATGGCACAGAAAATATTGAGGCAGAATCATAACATGCTGTTATGCGCATTATCTTCTTTTCCCTCAATGTTTTCTACCTTTTGATCTCAGATATTTCTTCAATATTCTTCAATATAAGTCAATATTTTTGTTGTCTGTAAATGGGTTTGCCATTTCCCATACTACTTGGTTGTGATGTCTCCCAAAAGGGATGCTTAGGAAAACATCAAGGGAAAAGATGAAAACTCTGATAGCAAGCATTTTCTCCTTTTCCCTCAATCATTTTTGACCTACAATGGGTACAAATGAAATTTCAATTGGCCTCAAATTTGTCATCTTAATCATTTATGACCAAACTAAAGCTTTGTTGTCTGCAGCAAATTTCAATTGCGACCAGTCCCAAATTTTGTTGTCTGCAGAAAATTACAATTGCGACCAGTCCCAAATTTTGTTGTCTGCAGGCAATTTCAATTGCGACCAGTCCCAAATTTTGTTGTCTGCAGCAAATTTCAATTGCGACCAGTCCCAAATTTTGTTGTCTGCAGCAAATTTCCAATTATGACCAGTCCTAAATTTTGTCGTCTGCACCAAATTTCAATTGCGACCAGTCCTAAATTTTGTCATCTGCACTAAATTTCAATTGCGACCAGTCCCAAATTTTGTTGTCTGCAGCAAATTTCAACAAGAGGACCATGATGGTCCTATATCGCTCACCTGAACCAAAATGATATAAGCAACACTTTTCTTCATTTCAAAAAATATTTATGACTTTAAGACTGAAAACGAACTTATGGTCAATAACATTGTGAAAATCGAACTCATCCAAGATTTCATCGTGCCCAACATTGCGTCCAAGATTTGTCTTGTTTGATAAATAATTGTAGATTCTGGAGTATAAACAAGGTCGAAAACAGCCGAAAATAGCAATTTTGTCAAATTCAAGGGCACATAACTCTCGACTTTCTAGTCAGATCAGGCTGAAAATCAAACTCATCCGAGATCTTATGATATCCAACATTGTGTCCAAGATTTGTCTTAATTGATAAATAATAGTAGATTATAGAGTGTAAACAATGTCAACTAGAAGACCTGAAGGTCTTGAGTCGCTCCACAGGCCTGAATTTCTTTAAATATTCAATCCAAGTTTTGATTAGATTGTTCAATAGTTGTGTTTCTAAGAGCAAAAAGAAAGTAAAACTAGATTGTACAAAACATGTGGTTCTTTGAGCAAAGAGAGTAAAACCCTGTTTGCCATTTGAGAAAGGGTAAAAGGAAACAAGAGAAAATTCCAGATCAGGATGATACTGGCAATGATCATTTTTCCTTCGACCAAACAGATCTAAACTATCATTGATTACTCCAAAATAGTTCATATTTCTAAAAATAGATTTCATTGTTCTAAAAATAGATTTGGGGAAATACCCTATTTATAAAATAACCAGAAAGCCCTGATTTTCTTGTAATTTCAAATCCAAGTTTTTACAAGATTTTTCAATACTTTTGGGTCTTAGAGCAATAACAAAGTAACTAGAAAGCTGAAAATACCTTCATATAAGATTTAATGGTTACCAAGATTTGTTTTGATTAGAGTGAATTTGACTGATCTAGTTTGATAATGAAGTCATAATTGGCAATTTTGTCAAATTCAAAGGCATATAACTGGGAATGTTATATTACTCTAAAGCTAAGAATCACACTAAAATAAGATCTTTGCCTCACTTACATTTTGTTTTAGGTTTTGACCTGATTGATCATTATTTGTGGTTGAAAAGAGAATGAAAATAAAGTTGAAAACTACAATTTGTCAAATTCAAGGGCAGATAAATCATGATTTACGATTCTAATGAAGCTGACAATTACATCCATGCAAGATTTTATGGACAATTAAGATTATAACAAAGTTTCCTGTTGATTGTTGGATATTTATAGTTGTTTGAGTAAAAATAAGGTCAAAAATGGTAATTTTGTCAATTTCAAGGGCACATAACTCATGATGCAATTTTCAAATCAAGCTGAAAGTTGCACCCAGGCAAGATCTTATAGTAACCATCATTCTGTCCAAGTTTTGTCTTGATTGGTCAATATTTGTAGTTGCTAGAGTGAAAACAAAGTAAAAATAAAGCCGAAAATGGCAATTTTGTCAATTTCAAGGGCACATAACTCATGATGCAATTTTCATATCAAGCTGAAAGTTGCACCCAGGCAAGATCTTACAGTCACCATTAATCTGTCCAAGTTTTGTCTTGATTAGTCAATATTTGTAGTTGCTAGAGTGAAAACAAAGTCAAAATAAAGTTGAAAATGGCAATTTTGTCAATTTCAAGGGCACATAACTCATGATGTAATCGTCAGATCAAGCTGAAAGTTGCACCTAGGCAAGATCTTATAGTCACCATCATTCTGTCCAAGTTTTGTCTTGATTGGTCAATATTTGTAGTTGCTAGAGTGAAAAAAAGCCAGAACAGCCATTTTTTAAATTCAAGGGCAGATAACTCCAGATTTTCTGATTCAATCAGAATCAATTGAAGGAATCTGAGAGAGGACCACCCAAAGATCATTCCTGTGAAGTTTGATTGAAATCCATTGAGTAGTTTCTGAGGAGAAGATTTTTAAAGAAAAAGTTGACGACCGGACGGACGCACGGACGCACGGACGGACGCACGCACGACGGACACAGCGCCATGACAATAGCCCGCTGGCCTGAAGGCCAGTGGAGCTAAAAACAGCCGCAATCGGCAATTTTATCAAATTCAAGGGCACATAACTCCCCATTTTTTTATCAGATTGGACTGAAAATCAAACTTATCCAAGATCTTATGGTCTCAAACATTGTGTTCAAGTTTTGTCTTAATTGATAAATAATAGTAGATTATAGAGTGTAAATAATGTCAAAAACAGCGGAAATCTGCAATTCTATCAAATTCAAGGGCACATAACTCTCACCTTTCTGGTCAGATCAGACTGAAAATCAAACTCATATGAGATCTTATGGTCTCCAACCTTGTGTCCAAAATTTGTCTTGATTGGTCAAAAATTGTAGATTCTAGAGTGTAAATAAGGTCAAAAACAGTCAAAAACGGCAATTTTGTCAAATTGAAGGGCTCATAACTCTCATCTTTCTGATAAGATAAGACTGAAAATCAAACTCATCCCAGATCTTATGATCCCCAATATTGTGTCCAAGTTTTGTATTGATTGATCAATAATTGTAGATTCTAGAGTGTAAACATCGTCGAAAACAGCCAAAAATGACAATTTTGTCAAATTCAAGGGCAAGTAACTCTCAACTTTCTGATCAGATCAGATCAGACTGAAAATCATACTCATCCGAGATCTCATGGTCCCAAACATTGTGTCAAAGTTTTGTCTTGATTGATGAATAATTGTAGATTCTAGAGTGTAAACAAGGTCAAAAACAGCCGAAAATGGCAATTTTGTCAAATTCAAGGGCACATAACTCTTGTCTTTCTGGTCAGATCAGACTGAAAATCGAACTCATCCGAGAACATATGGTCTGCAATGTTATGTCCAAGATTTGTCTTGATTGATCAATAATTGTAGATGCTAGAGTGTAAACAATGTCAAAACTAAGTATTTTTCGCATTCAAGGGCAGATAACTCCTGACTTTCTAGTTCGATCTGACCCATAATCGGACTCATCCGAGATCTTATGGCCATACATCTTTTGACCAAGTTTGGTCAAGATTGGCTTATATTTGTAGATGCTAGAGTGTAAACACGAAATTGTGGACGGACGGACGGACGGACAGACGGACAGACAGACAGACAGATGGACGACGGACAAAAAGTGACCACAATAGCTCACCTTGAGCACTTCGTGCTCAGGTGAGCTAATTATGACCAGTCCCAAATTTTGTCGTCTGCACCAAATTTCAATGGCCAGTTCAAAGCTTTGTCGTCTGCAGCAGCTTTCAATTGCGACCAATCTAAAATTTTGTCGTCTACAGCAACTTTCAATTGCGACTAGTCCCAAATATTTTCATCTGCATCACTTTCAACTGCGACTAAGCCAAAATTTTGTCATGATGATGCAGCAGCTTTCAATTCCGACCAGTCCACAATTTTGCCGTTTGAGAAAGGGTCAACCTTGAATGATAAGTGTTTGACGATTCAAATGTCCACATTGATTGTATGTATAAATCCACAAGCAAAAATTGACGGTGAGGTAGTTTTGTGTTTACTGTTTCTAAACCAATAAACTCTTCTCATTTGTATCGTTTACAATGTGCACGGGATAAATGAACAGGTTGATTGGTTGTAAACGATAAACTCAATCATACGTCACTTTCAAATTTCGCTGGTGGAATAATAATTACATACTTGTTTACCTACTGGCCCGGCCCTAGACAAGAACACCTTTAGCCCTTTCCAAAAAAGAACATTTTAACATCACTAACAGAAAAGACCTGGGAAAATATTGAGTCAAAAGAGGAAAATGCTGATAATCATGCTTGATTCAAGCCGTAGTTATGAGATTTTATAACAACAACTACAAGATACCGGTACTATTGTTTGTCCGAACTTCCGTCACGATTAACTGGATAAAATCGTTCCCTATTTGAAAACCCTATAATTTTGTCCTGTGGTAAAGGGATACACGTCACCTATGTAGACTAGTACACCTAGACTATGTCCTGGTGATCACACCTTGACTAGGGTCATAAGGTCATAATAGCCATGTGTAACTTAGGCGTGTGACAAGAAATATACCTATTTGTTTAAAATTGTTCCCTATTTGAAAACCCTAAAATTTTACCCTAAAATTTTGTCGTGAGGAAAAGGGATACACGACCTATGTAGACTAGTACACCTAGACTATGTCCTGGTCATTACACCTTGAATAGGGTCATAAGGTCATAATATAGCCATGTGTAACTTAGGCGTGTGACAAGAGTTTTTAACTTTGTCATTCACTAATAGGGAACAATATTTTATAACACAGTGACATAAATTCGGACAAACAAATACTTATTTCATGAGTGTTGTTGTAAAATCTCGCAACCATGTAGGGCTTGATTCAAGCCATTACTTATGAGATTTTATAACAACACTGACAGTTTATCAATATCAATATATAATGGTAAAGCATTATGTTCTTTCACATTTGGACTTTTATTGAGAATGTCAAGTCCAATAGGGAATGATTTTATCAAGTTAACCATGACATAATTTTGGACAAGCAATATAGTATTTCATAGGTGATATTGTAAAAGCTCATAACTATGGTTTGATTCATACCATAGTTACAAGATTTTTTTACAACACAAATGATTTATTAATACATAATCGTAAACCCTGACAATTTTAGCACAAAATTCATTGCTATTGAATTGTCCATTTTTCCTAAGGCACAGTTTTAAGTCTCAAAAATACTAGATGCTTATAATGTCATTGTCAGTGCCCTTAATTTTGGCATCACAGTGTCTTATTTTTTGCAATTTTTACAGTGCATTCGACATTCTATGAATATATGCATTATGCAGTCTAAACAAGGCGAATGCAAGTAAAAAAGAGTCATAATTATCATTTATGTACTTGTAAATGAAGTACCTGCCAATTAATCAAGCCCTTAACCCATTACCAGATGGCAAAATTTTGGACAGTTCCAAATTCAAAGGTGTTCCAGACAACAATGTCAAGTTGATGAAATTTTAAGAATCTTGCCATTTTGGGTTAGAAAATATTGTGGAAAATGAAGAAATTGCTTGTCACAAACAATTTCTGCATTATCCACATTGTTTTCCCAAGCCTTTTCTTTTGGAGGAGTCTAAAGACATCACTGTGCAGTAATGGGATTTAATGACAGAATTTTAGGCTGCATTAGTTTCAAAGGTATTGCAGAATGAATAATGCAAGTTAGGTTGTAAATCCAATAGCAAATATTGACACTTTTGTACAATATAGAATAGAAAATATTGAGGCAAAAGGAGAAAATGCTGGTCATCAGCATTTTCTTCTTTGCCTCAATGTTTTCTAAAGCTGTTTGCTGATACCAAAGTCAAAGCAAGAGCTTATTTGCACTGGTGGTGAACTCGGCCAAAGCGTGGGACGTTTTTTCGCGATCATTGTATTCCGTCGGTGTTGTTATAAGATATCGTAACTACGGCTTCGATAAAGCAGTAGTTACGAGATTTTATAACAACACCGATGGTTTGTCAATACATATCGGTACACCCGGTCTATTTTTAGAACAAATTCATTGTTATTAGAAAAACTATCCAATCAGATCTTTAAACTCACATTTAAACGCAAAATATCTGTACCTTGTTGTAGCGAAAAACGTCCATCGCTTTGGCCGAGTTCACCACCAGTGATTTGAGAAAAGTTTAAATTAGGCATTTTGTGCAAGTTTCAAGCCCTTTTCTCCTCTTTAACGTAGTTGTATGTATTATATTAGTGTATGAAGTATTGCATAACATCAAAACATTTCATTTTGAAAAAGCTGATAAAATCTTTTTGAAACTTGATAACCCTAATCTAACCCTTTCCTCAAACAACCCCTTTCTTGTTCTCCTAATCAGAGCAAGTTTTACAAAATTACCACGGGATAAGAACTGATTACCCACTTTATCCCTCATTCTTTTTATTTTTTCCGCAATGTTTTCACAAAGTTTTTCAGCAGGGAAGTTCATCAAAACCAGGGCTTGTTTAGGAAAGGGATGTAAAGTTTAACCCTTTCCCAAACTACAGAAATTTAGGGTAGCCCAATTCGAAAGCTCAGCTGCAGACAACAAAATTAATGCTAATCAAGTTTGGATTTGTGTACAATGATAGCTCAGAAAATATTGCCGCAAAAGGAGAAAGTGCAAGGGTATTCGATTGAAGTTCACATGGATTTCGTGCGATTTGAGCACGGTGCTCAGATTTGAGCATGAAAACGTACTTAAGTATTTTCGAGAAACTGGGGCCAGGACTTGTTTAGGAAAGCGATTGTAAAGCGTGAAGTAAACTTTATCTTCATCCGATCCCTAATTTACTTCCAAAACCTCATAACTACAGCTTTTAACAAGCTGTAGTTACGAGGGTTTTTAAGAAAAGTGACTGTATATTATGATATACATATCACATTACAAATTTAACAATTTGAGACTTTGAAACTCTTAACTTAACTGACTAAGCATATCTTATTATCTTACCCTTATCACGTAAGTATCGAGGCCTTGCCTAGGCTAAGTTACTATATCAAAACCATAGGTGGGAGACATTTTTGTCAGAAAGGATATTTGCCACAACCGGGGATCAAACCTGGGACCTCTCCAGTGAGAGGCAGATACACTACCAACTGCGCTAGCGCAGACTAAAATATTTAACCTTTTCCCACACATTGACTCTTTTTGACGCCCCCCCCCCCCCCCCCCCCCCAAAATAAAGGCTTCGGAAAATATTGTGGAAAATGATGAAATTGCTTGTCACAATTTCTTCATTTCCCACAATGTTTTCTACCAAGAAAGACCAAAAAATGTTAAATTTTGTTCAATGGAAATTGTCATCTGCAACACCTATGAGTTTGGACTAGGCTAAAATTTTGTTGTTTGGTAATGGGTTAAGCTAAAGGATAAAATGCTGATAATCAGCACTTTCTTCGTTTACCACAATGTTTTCCAAAGCCTTTATCTTATTTGACATCAAAAGGCATACCATACAATATATCTTTATTTGTGTGGGAATGAGTTAATTCTCTGAGCAGCAGAATTTCCAGATATCTCCTTTTCCCATGATAATTTGATATTTTTGCCACCTTAAGATCAGATAATATTTACGGCCATTTCATTTGCTCAAGCAGAACTAAATTGCGAAAGCTTGAAGATAAACAGCACGAAAACATTGTTAACCCTATCCCAAACGACAAAATTATAGAGTAATCCACTTCAAAAACTGTCACAAAAGACAAAATGGATGTTATTAAATATAGTATTTGTGTGAAATATGGCACCGAAAATATTGAGACAAAAGAATAAACTGCTGGTTATCAGCAGTTTCTTCTTTTGTTTCAATGTTTTCCCAAGCCTTTTCTATTAGGGACGTCAAAACCAGGTCTTGTTTGGGAAAGGGATAAACAGCACGAAAACATTGTTAAGCATGTGACTTTACAAAACTGTAATAAAAGAATGAAATTATTTCAACCCATTTCCAGGCAACATTCTAGACTGGTCCAAATTCGAAAGATGTTGCAGACAACAATTTCAATTGCACAGTCTTTTTTTTTTTTTCTTTTGGTCTTTTGGGGTAGGAAATATTGTGGGAAATGAAGAAAGTGGGAATGGGTTGAGCCCTTTCTCATACAACATCTTTTTCTAACATCTCAATTAGTTTGAATCAAACAAGACTTCGGAAAACATTGATGCAAAAGAAGAAATGGCTGATAGCAAGCATTCTTGTACATTTGCCACAATGGTTTCTCTGCATTATCATCTTTTTTTCTTATGCCCCGATGTTTTCCCTTGCACATTTCATTTCATTAAGAACATCAAACCCTGGCCTTACTTGGAAAAAGATAAGTGCATGCTTACTGTTTACATTCAGTAACAGAGAACCTGGAATTTCCAGAATGAAATCTAAATTTTTTTTAGACTTTTTTGGTAGCAAATATTGCGGCAAATGAAGAAATTTCTTGTCACAAGCATTTCCTTTATCTTCTTTATTTTTCACAATGTTTTCCGAAGCCTTTTTTTATTAGGGATGTCAAAACCAGGTCTTGTTTGGGAAAGGGTAAAGCCCTTTCCAAAAAAAGATTTTGACATCCCTATTAGTCTGTAATAAACAAGACTTTGGAAAACATTGATGCAAAAGAAGAAATGGCTGATAGCAAACATTCTTATCCCCTGGTCTTGTTTAGAAAAGGTCTACATGCATATTGTTTATATTGAGGGATGGAGAATCTACATTTTCCAGGAGGCAATGTTTTCATTTTTTTGCCGGACTTCAAACATTGTTTCTCAAGCTGCAGTCAGCTGATTCCAGCATCATTAAGCAACAAAATATGCCTGGTCGGGCTTCCCAGAAAAGGCGATTCCAATCTAAATCTGTTATTTCTAATCCAAACCCTATGTTGCGGGTGCTCATTTAAATCGTCTCAACGAGACGATTCAAATGAGTACCCACAACATAGGGTTTAATGCATGGTTGTTATATATTTTCAATATTTCGAAATTTAGTACTTTTTCTCATCTGAAGCTGTATTTTTGCCAGTTTACCATTCCACAGCACACATTTTGGACTCTAGCCAGGATAAGAAGCAGATAAGCAGATTTCATGGCAATTCAATTCACTTTTATCTACAAAGCTCCTCTAAAGCTCTATATTGTGGGTACTCAAAGCAATCATCCCTTTGATATGAATCTAATCAATACCAACAACATAGGACTTTGGGTTTAAATGACAGTTTTAGATCGATTTTGTTTCAAATTATCAGTTGCAACGCCATCAACGGCAGATACATCATAACTTCCAGGTTTTTTCACATGCCTGTAATACAAGACTGATATTATACAGTAACATTGTAAATATTAGGCATTCTGGTGATCCAACAAAATACAAAACAAAATATGTCTATAAAACATATTACGCCCTCTTTTAACAATTAAAGCAGCCAGATGTTAGTATTTTATCAAGTATGAAAATCAACAAAGAGCAATGACTCTTAAATTGTGATCGGCAGGTTTACAATTCTTGTGCACTGCACCTCTCTATAATGGGTTCTATCCACCTATGAAGTTCCATGATTCTGCCTTTAATACTTTGATTTATGCTCCAGACAAAAATTAAGTATTAAAATCTACAAAGGGCAATAACTCCAGAAATATGACCAGCAGAGTAACGGTTCTTGTGCACTGAGACCCTCCATAATTAGATTTATCAACCTATGAAGTTTCATGATTCCATCTTTAATACATTTTGAGCTAGACTCCCGACAAAGTTTTGGTCTACAGACCAACCATCCGACCATCCAACACTTGCGAAACAATTTACCCCCCTTTTCTTCAAAAGGGGGCATAAATATTTCTTCTTCTATATAATTGATCAAATGGGGTTTGTAACAAGCTGCAATTACAAGGTTTTTGTTGAAAAGCGACGATATACTGGCCTAGTCCTGATGTTTCATAAGAGTACAGAGACATCAGTTTTTGACAGGCGGGGACAATCAATCCTTTCCGAAAAGGCAAAATTTTGGACCATCATAATTTCAAAGTTCCTTTACACAATAAAGTTGATATTGAGGAACATAGCAATTAAAGGTAAGATAGCACAGCAAATATTGAGGCAAATGGAGAAACTGCCAATTGTCAGCATTTTCTTTTTTACCTCAGTGTTGTACCAGCTTTTCCCTATTGGTAATGTCAAAACAAAACAATGTCTGCTGTTTGCTGAAGAGTTAAACCTTTCCCAAACGACAAAATTTTATGCTGATCCACTTCAAAAACTGTCACAAATGACAAAAAGTATGTTATTAAAGATAAGATTTGTGTAAAATGTGACAAAGAAAAAATTGAGACAATGTTTTCCAAAGCCTTTTCTATTAAGGACGTCAAAACCAGGTATTGTTTGGGAAAGGGTTAAGGTATTAATTCTGGCACCTGCCTGTGACAAGTCAATCATTATGACATCACTAACAAGTGCATCATAATATTATGAATACCTTTTCCAACATTGACCTCAGTTTTGACATTCCTGGTAGAAATGGTTTAGGAAAACATTGAGAGAAAAGCTGAAATATGCTGACAACCAGTATCTTCTCCCTTTCTCTCAAAAATCTCTGAGCTATATTGTGCACAATTCATTTATTCATTATCATTCATTTTGTTAGCTAAAGCTACATTCAACTTGGTCAATTATAAACTTTTGCAGTCTGGGAAAGTTTTAATTGATTACCAAAGGTGATACGATTCTAATTAATTTTGATATAATTTTATCCATTTGCCCATCATTACCAACTGAGCTATCCGGGCTTAGCTAATTGCGACAGAAGGGGGTTCGTTTGAATCTTGATCAGCCACTGATGAGGGAAGGCTTAACCCTCTTTTCACTTTTAGTTTATTGGGGTTTTACGCCGTTTTCAACTACTATGGTCATATCGCGGCTGGAGTACCAGTACTACCACAACACCCTTACTGAGCCTCCAGCTGCTCCCCCACATAGGTTCACGATATCAAACCATTGATGGGTGACATTTTTGTCAGAAAGAGAATTTGCCTGGGGCAGGGTGTCGAACCCGGGACCTCTAAAATGAGAGGCAGATGCGCCACCAACTGCGCCTTAGCAGCGGGCGGCTCTTTTCACATTAAAATAATGCCATTATGGCCAATTAAGCCATAGAGGGGAAAGAGTTAAAATAGACATTGTTATCTTGCCCAATGTGCAGCACATTCACTAGTCTCTGCACATATCCGATATCTAACATTCATGTGTAATACACTACTGGCCTACTGACACACATTTGAGTCTCTGCATGAAATTTTACCCCTTAACCCCTTAATTTTACCATTTTGTTGTTTGCATCAGCTTTCAAATTGTATCACCCTAGAATTTTGCCAATTTGGAAAGGGTTATTAATCAGCAAAGGTAAATTGACCAAACGCCGACTGTCAATCAAAAACATCGATTAGCCAATGGACGATCACGAAAATGTCATGCCCCAATTGTTCATCGTTGCACGTGGTTTTGTTTCGATTTATCGACTGACAATCAAAACAATCGACATACCAATGGCAAAGAATTTTGTGCTAACAATAGACTAGGTTCACGTTATGTTTTGATAAACGGCGTCGGTGTTGTTATAAAATCTCGTAACTACGGCTTAAATCAAGCCGTAGTTACGAGATTTTACTACAACAACTACGAAATACTATTTTGATTGTCCGAATTTACGTCACGATCAACTGGATAAAATCGTTCCCTATTAACGACCACATGCCCATTGTTTGCCTTAAATTCTATGTTGGGCGGAGCGATCTGTCGATTGGCGTTTGGTCAATTGGCCAGGTACACTATGTTACAAGCGTTTTACATGATTGTTCTACTGACACACATTTACCCTTTACCCCTTTTCAAAACAGTGATACATTATGGTGGTCCAAAGTAGATGGTGATCACAACAGAATTTGTGAACAATGTGCTCTGCCTTGTTTTGATTAATTGGTTGATTGGTTGATTGATTTATATGGTTTGGATTGGAGTTTGAGTTTATTGGGGTTTTACACCGTTTTCAACTACCAGGGTCATATCGCGGCAGCTGGAGCACCTAACCGTGGGTTCCTGGTATTTCTCGCACCAGTACAACCACAATATCCAAACCGAGCCTCCAGCTGCTCTCTCACATAGATGATTCACACCCATTGGTGAGAGACAAATGACTTTTGTCAAATGTCAGAATGGATACAGGCCGAGTCGGGGTTCGAACTCGAGACCCCTGGATTGAAAGACTCCGACGTAACCGACTGAGCTATCCGGGCTCGGCGGATTGGATTGATTGATTGATTGGGGCTTAATGCCTCTTTCAACTGCTATGCTCATATCACTGCAGCTTGAGCACCTAACCATGAATTCCTGTCATTTCTCATATCAATACTACTACAACATCCTCGCCGAACCTCCAGCTGCTCGCCCACATAGGTTAACGATTATCAAACCGTTGGTGGATGACAATTTTGTCAGAAAGTATTGTGAATCAAAATAGTTACAATATCATTATTAACTCTTTCCCAAACAGTGATGCTTTTTGAGGCCCCTCATAAAAATTGCTTTTGAAAACATTGTGGAAAATGAAGAAATTGCTTGCAATAAGCAATTTCTTCATTATCCACAATGTTTTCTTGCCCAAAATTCCAACATCTTTAAAATTTTATCAACTTGACACTGTCTTCTACAATATCTTTCAAAGTGTATGGTATAACCCTATAAAATCTGTTCTTTAGTAATGGATTAATCACTTGATAGCAGCTGTTGCAAGCCACAAAATAAGTTTGACTTGAAATAAATTATTGCAACTTTTTGTTGTGTGCAGCAGCTTTCAAATTAACAGTCAAGGTCTAATATTTGCTGTTTGATAGTATTAGTGGCACAATTTCTATTAAGCCGCGTTCCCATTGCCGACCAAATCAACTGGATCAACTCGATCGCCTAAATTCCCCGATCAAACCCGATCAAACTAAATCAAATGTATTTACATGACTTCTTCTTTATTTCTTGTTGATTAATTCCCGATCATTTTTGCCGACCACTCTCGATCGTCCCGATCACTCTTGCCGACCAAGCTTGATCAGTAATCGATCGCTTGAACGATCTTGATCGAGTTGACTTGGTCGGCAATGGGAACACGCCTTTAGCCCTTTCCCCCTAAACAAGACCTGGATTTGACGCTCTAGTAAAAATACCTCAGGAAAACATTAAAAGAAGAAATTGCTGACAATTAGCAATTTTTCCATTTATCTCAATATTTTCTATGCTATAACAATCATTTTCTACTTTTGGTATCAATAATTTTGTCCTTTTAAAATGGACAGGTCTACTGTTTGGTTGTTTGGGAAAGGGCTCAACTTTAGAGATGACTGATTTATTCATATGAAATAATTATGGCAAAGTCATTGTTTTTAGTTTATAAGAATTCTTAAATGGCAATAACAATAGTTTTCCATTGATCCCTTAAATTATTCATTCATAATTTTTAAACACCAAAAATGATAGATTGCAAATCTATATAACAACATGGGCCCTCTTTAAAAATAGCCCTGAATTTCATGTCATCAGTCAATTGAAACAAAGGCTTTGCAAGTGGTTTTGAATTGTTTCAAGTCTTATTTCCTGCGGTCTTAATTATCATTTCATACCAAGTTTCCTGTAAAGGGACATTTCATTCCAATTTCAATTTTTTAAAGTATGTCTTGATGCCAAGATTGGTTATTCTAATGAGTATAAATACTATTGGTTTTTTGAAGTTGTTGCCAATAAGCGAGAAACACGCAAGTTGAGACATAATCGATAAATTGCATATAAATCCGAACTGTTGTCCACAACAATTTGTTCAATTTTAACACAAAAATATAAATTTCTCGTAAACGGCGCAATATTTTGGCTCGAAATTTTCAGAATTTTCATAAGGAAATATGCTCTTTCAGATAAAAAAAAAAAGTAAAATTTATGACAAAAAATTCTGAAATGTCACTTTAAATCCCTCACTACTTTGACAGGGGCCAATTTTCAAAATGCAAACTTAAGAAAACATTGAAACAAAAGAAGAAACTGCTGATAACCAGCAGTTTCTCCTTTTGCCTCAATATTTTCTTAGCTATATCATACACAAATCCTTTCTTTTTCATTATCTTTTTTTCTTCTGCAGCAACTTTCAAAATAGACAGCCCTAGATTTTTGTCGTTTGGGAAAGGGTTAACCCCTGTAAAAAAAGTTCAAGAACATATTTCTGGTTCTAGAACTGTTCTAGAATGTTAAATGGCTCTTCTAGAACAGTTCTATAACAGTTCTAGATGTGACATTTAACATTCTAGAATTGTTCTTGAACTTCAATGAACTTTTACCAAGGGTCAGAGTGGCTGCAGCGCTATAATCCTAACCATGGATTCATGTCATTTCTTTCACCCTGGAGAACTACCAAAACATAATTTCCTGGTCTCCAGTTTGATCTTATTGGGGTTTTACGCCATTTTCAACTTCTATGGTCATATCACGGCGGCTGGAGCACCTAACCATGGGTTCCTGGTATTTCTCGCACCAGTACAACCACAATATCCAAACTGAGCCTCCAGCTGCTCTCTCACATAGATGATTCACACCCACTGGTGAGAGACAAATGACTTTTGTCAAATGTCAGAATGGATACTGGCCGTGCCAAAGTTCGAACTCGAGACCCCTGGATTGACAGACTCCGACGTAACTGACTGAGCTATCTGGGCTCGGCTCCTGGTCTCCAGCTCCTAACCCACATTTTGCAGGGGAAGCTAGCATATTTATATTGCTCATCCAGATCCTATGATGGATTTAGTCATTTGAAAAGTCTAGAGGAGATTATTCTAATGACTGAGCATCAACTACATGGTATTTGGGTGGTTTCAAAAAAAAAGAGGATTTTTTTTCAAAGTGAGCTACAGAAAATATTTTAAAAGCTTTTGGTGAGTTTTTTGTCCTTAAATAAGTGTTGCCTTAGTGTTAAGATATCTACAAAATTTCATGAACATATCTTGATAAATAAAAATTTTATGACAAAAAATGATGCTAAAATTGTCCCTAGTGAAACGTTTTTTGTGTGACATTTTCTGATAACATCATTTTTAGGACTGTTATTACATAAAGTGTAGGTATTTGGTGATGGAAACTTAGTATTTAAATGAAACTTTGACTTATAATCTTTATCTTCTTAAAGGTTTCAGATGCATATTAACTTTTTTAGACTATACATTCTGGGTTTATAACATACAACATGCTGACGAAAATTTAGTCAAAATTTACTTGATTCTCAATGTATTCTGGTCTTATTTGATTTCTGTAGAATTGCAACCTGTTAATTAAGTTAATTTGATGATTTTGATTTTATAAGATTAAAATAAGCATAAAACTATTGTTGCATGTCTTTCCACTTTGATCTGCTAGAGCTATATCTGTAGGTACCCCAAATTGTCCCCAGTGAAACATTTTGCGTTTGGGTGCTTATAATTGTTCCCCATCTTTTTCAAGTGTGCATTCTTTTATATTTTCCAAGAGAGTTTGTGCCAAAAAGATCACCAGCACTAGAATAAATGAGAGGAGGATGTGCATTTGGTATCTGTCACCTGAAAACAAATGTCCCCAGTGAAACGCAAATTTGCTGCATGACACTATATCAGTCTAACTGTTAAAAGATCTTAAGTTTAGGATGTTGCCTGGTTACTTCTGATTACTTGTTGTGAAGATAGGTTATTTTCTAATATTTCACATGAAATTTTTCTTGATATCCCTATGGTGTAGGTAAAATATCAAAGACATCATTTTCTAAATTTATGACAGCAAAATTGCACTTGTATATTGATATTAAATCTAAAATGCAATTGCCATGTTTGAAATTATAGAAAAAATGAACTATGAACAATAACAAATTAGTTTTATTTATCTTGAGCCTAACAATTTTATGTCCCCAGTGAAACGGTTTCAGCTGCATTTGTATCTGGTGACTTTTTTTTTTCAGAATCTTTTCCTATTTCAATTTGTATACACCTTTTATTGAGTCTTTGGACAATATTCTTTAAATTCAAACTGAATAAGAATCAAATTGAATTGTTCTACCACCTATTTCGGCATCTTAACTTTTAAAATATAGGTGTAGCTTAAAAATATGTGCCAGTTGGTTGTTTCAGACCATGGAAACATACCAGAATTTATTAATCTACAAGGCCTTGTCAATGATTCATACAAAATTCATGTACATTATATCAGCTTCTAAAAAGAAGAAGGCTTAAGACAATTTTGTTCATATTTTTGTCCCCAGTGAAACAGACTTTCCAGTTTCTTTGATGCCATGTAAACTACTTGTGGCTACTTGTAGAAAAACGGCTTTTGGCTTATCTATAGCTTTGTGTTCATTGTCACATTAGATAGAACTACAGCTATTTTCCTTTCATATTGCGTCTTTTACAGAAACTTTTATAAGTGATAAATGAAAAACCAGAGCAAAATTCTACTTCAAATTGTCATAAAATTTGATACATCTCGCAGAAGTAGCAAATTTTTGTACCAGATTGTAGCTTTACTTATGCTTTAAACTTAAAAGACAAATAATATTTCAATTATGTAACTTTTCCAAGCCTTAAAATGTCTAGAAAAAATCAGATATCCTTAAAAAATGAGTCAATGGATTTGAACAAATTCAAAATTAAAAAGGAAATTGTCTTTGTCCTTCACCTTCCCATGTATATTTTCTGAAATTTTGACATATTAGCAAAACATTTCTAGAGACAACATCAGCAAATAATGATTTTAATTTTTGACACCCAATGTCACACTTTATCCTCTTTTTTTTTGAAATCACCCATTTAAGAAATATTTAACCTTTTCCCAAACAAAAAATTTTTAGGGTGGTCCAAATTCAAAGATGTTGCAGACGACAATTTCAAGTTGATGAAATTTTAAAAATCTTTCCATTTTGGGTAAGAAAACATTGTGGTAAATGAAGAAATTGCTTGTAACAAGCAATTTCTTCATTTTCCACGATGTTTTCCAAAGCCTTTTTCATTTGGGGAGTCAAACGGCGTCAATGTGTGGTAATGGGTTAACCCTTTCCCAAACGACAAAATTTTAGGGCGGTCCAATTTGAAAGCTGCAGCAGCCGACAAAATGGACATTCAATATTAAAGGATTTTTGTACAATAAAGCTAGGAAAATATTGAAGGAAAAGGACGAAAATGCTGATTATCAGCATTTTCTTCTTTTCCCTCAATTTTTTCCAAGCCTTTTCTATTAGGGAGGTCAAAACTAGGTTTTGTTTGGAAAAGAATTAATAATATTATTGTTACTTTCCAATTTGAAGTGTCATTACCTCCGCTTATCTGGAGCTTTAAAAGGCTCTTATTAAGCCCTTTCCCAAACAAGACCTGGTTTTGACGTCTCCAGAAAAGGAGTTTTGGGAAAACATTGAGGCAAAAGAAGAAAATGCTGATGATCAGCATTTTCTCCTTTTGCCTCAATATTTTCTTGGAAATAATACACATGTCTAATAATATGTATCAAGATCTGTTCTGTCGTCGCCAGCAGCTTTTAACCCTTTCCCAAACGATAAGATTTCAGGGTGTTCCGAATTGAGAAGATGCTGCAGACAACAAAATTAAGATTGAAAACCATTGGATTTGTGTAAAATATAGCATAGAAAATATTGAAGCAAAAGAAGAAACTGCTGGTTATCAGCAGTTTCTTCTTTTGCTTCAATGTTTTCCCAAGCCTATCCTATAAGGGACGTCAAAACCAGTTCTTGTTTGGGAAAGGGTTAAATTAGACCGATCTAAATATTACCGTTCGGGAAAGGATTAACCCTTTTTCAAACAACAATAAATTTGAGTGTTCCAAATTGAAAACTAATGCAGATGACGAAATGAAAGTTATCAGCATTTTCTTCTTTTGCCTAAATGATTTTCCAAGCCTTTTCCTGTAAGAAAGGTCGAAAATAGGTCTAGTCAGGTAAAGGGCTGAACACTTGCTGAAGTAACCCTTTCCCAAACAAGAGGACCATGATGGTCCTATATCGCTCACCTGAACCAAAATGATATGAGTAACATTTTTGTTCAATTCAATAAATATTTATGACTTTAATAGTCCTTGGGCCAGGACCAGGAAAATGGGGTAAGTATTACCAGAAAAAAGGACAAAAGGACACCTATATATATTTGTAGATATACATCTGACGGATGTTTTTCAGTGATGATATCCGGCATGAAGAGTAGCTAAATATATTTTACCCTTACCTTTATATAGGTACCCTTCACGACGTGAATGACAATCTGGTTTGGGGTAAGGGAAAGGGAAAAATTAATTAAAAATATTAAATGAATGTATAAATCTATTTATTTGAATCCATATGTATGAGCATGTATTTCACTACTTATGAATCATGATTTTTTAAATTATGTAATTATTATGACGTCATTACTCCTCTTTAAAATATGATTTATGTGCAATCAAGTATAAGAATTGGCCGAAATATTCGAAAAAGTATATTTCTATAATTATCATTTATTTCTAATGCAAGAAGATATGGTTTTTCATAAAGTACATTATCTTAGAAACATTTTGGGCGTTGTTTGCACTCTGGTCGTCGGGGCTTTTGGCTGTAACCCTTATCTTAAACCCTTAACCCTATCATTTTTTTCATTAAAATTTATAACACTTATTTGGTCATATTTCCATTGAATATTGACCTACAGGTGTCAAAATGGTATCAAATGAAAGCTTATGACTCATTCTTTCGTTTGTAGTTATCTTATTTAAATTATCTCATTTGCATATTCATGAATATTAATGATTTCCCTTAAAAATTCCATTTTTTGGCGAAAATTTTGATAAATACTTTCCAAAACAAGGCGTTTCTTTTCAGGGTGAATTTTGAAAACATGATTTTTCTTAAAGAACATTTTATTACAAACATTTTGAGTCTTGTTTACACTCTGACGGTTGGGGCTTTTTGCCGTAACCCTTATCTAAACCCTTAGCCCCATCAAATTACTTATGTAAATTTTGAGAATGAATTCGGCCATATCTTCATTGAATATTTGCACACAGTTGTCAGAATGATATCAAATGAAAGCGTATAACTTATTCTTTCATTTTAGTTATGTTATGCAAATTAGCTCATTTGCATATTCATGAATTTTCCTAAAATTGCGATTTTCGACGGAAATTTGGTAAATACTTTCCAAAACGAGGCATTTTTGTGCAGGGGAATTACGTAAACATATTAAATATTAAAGAAAATTAATATATCAAATATTTTGAGCGATGTTTGCACTTAATTTGGCCGTAGGGCCTTTGGGTCATAAACCTTATCTAAACCCTTAACCCTATAAAATTGTTCAGTCATTTCAAAACGTTTTTGGTCATGTCTTGGTTGAATATTGACCTACAGATGTAAGAATGGTATCAAATGAAAGTTTATGACTTGCTCAATAATTTACCATAAAGTTTATGCAAATTACCTTATTTGCATATTCGCGAATATTATTGACACTACTTAAAACTGTGACCCTTTTTGCGAATTAGGTTTTTGTTTGGTAAAAGTGTTATCTCTGTTTTACTAACGCCATTACTCTAAAACTTTGCACACACCTCTATGACCATGATACCAACCTCAAGACAGATATCTATTGTTCTATCATTTAATGTCTAGCAATTTTTACCTTTTTGTTGCCTAGAAATTCTTCATCAAACTATAATGAGCATCTTTCAAACATCTGTCACAAATAAGTTTGTTTCTGTCATAACTATTGCTTTCAAACTTGGCATTTGCTCTTGCTTCTAAGATCAGCATCTGTTATGTTATCTAGTAACAGTAAATGTTCATTCGTTTGGCATATTCACTCATTTTCATGCAAGATTCAGTCATTTTTTAGCATCCGTAATTTTGCATCTTACTGTAAATCTGCTTAAATATAGGGGCTAAACAACCCTTTTGAACGTAAAATAATACACCCTAAATCCAATATCAAATAGAAAATAATGTCCCTAAAGTTTAGGAAAACACTGATACAGTTAACTGCATACATTATTAAAATTAATTGTTAAATATTTTAACACTTTCTTTGCACAATTTACACTAATGATTGAATGATTATGATGATGAACAGAACTGATTAGATGGTTCAAATGATCTTGTTTGCTACTTTTAGAATTCAAAGTAGAATCAAAACACATGGATTAACAAAAAGGGCAACTGCAATATATTGAAAGTTTATTGACATCGTTTAAAATCAAGGTTGTAGGTCGTATACATGTATAGCAGATTCTTTAGGGGATGGCTAGATCTATGACAGAAGGTATTTTTTTTTGCAATTATAGTGTTTTCATTATTATTATACAGCGTTCTTTTGATGATATGTGCACTTCCGAGGAGTATGATCTCCTGCAGTTCCTCGATAACTGGTGCACCAGGGATTTGTTTGAATATTTTGTCAAGTCCCTTCTTAATGAGACCAAGTGCACCTACAACGACTTGTGCAGTTGTCGTCTCCATACCCCACATTCTGGCTACTTCTATCTCAAGGTCTTTGTATTTTGATAGTTTCTCAAGTGCCTGGACGGAGACATTTCTTTCAGATGGAACCGTCATGTCAATCATGATGAACGTCTTGTCCAATTTGTCCTTGATGATGATGTCTGGTCTGTTAGCCTTGATCTCCGTACCAGTATTCACTGACATGTCCCTCTACGACAGTTTTTGGTTGATGTTCATACAATTTTTTGTTTGCTGGGAGTCCAAATTGCTTGCAGATTTTCCATTGAATGTACCCTGCTGCCTTGTCATGTCTTTGAATGTACTATGTCGGCACTAATGTTGGACAGCCTGAGACAATTTCATCATATTGGTTGCATATTCTACACTTTGGATCTGTACCATCTTTGATGATCTTGTTGTGATATGCTCTTGTAGCCAAACTCTGATCTTGTGCTGCTATCACCATTCCCTCTGTTTCTGCATTGAGACCTGCACTAGAGAACCACTTATGTGTCTGATCTAGGTCAACATCTGGTTTGTCAAACCTTACGGGTATTACCCATGCATTGGTTTGGCTTTCCATGTTTGTGTCATCCTCTTTTGGGCATTTGCCTTTGTCCGTCTTGTTCTTTTGGCAAACTCTGTGACAGATTCTTCTCCATTTCTTGTCATTTGTGCAATGTTCTGTTCTTGAATGAATTTTCTGGCTTGCTCTGAGATTGAGTAAAGTTTCTTGTTACGTTCATGTTCCCTGATCATATGTAGCAGATTGTCTTGTGTTGTCTCCAAATACGTGTTTATGCCATCTCAATCTATGAGAGGCCCCTGCCACCAATCTTTCATGGTAGGTAGAATCTTTCAACGTCAATCTTTGGGTGGTGCATCCTTTCTGTTGTTAGTAACTGTCTGGTCTTTGTGTCAAGTTTTCCTTTTTTCGTGCATTTGCCAGTTTATGATATTGAAATTGTATGTGACAACTGGGACTGCCAGGGTGTTTATGGCTTCAATCTTATCTGCAGCTTTTAGTTCACTCTTGATGGTAAGCCTTAACTCTTCTGTAATATTCTTTTTCTGATCTTTTCCCTCATTGCTGCATGTTGAATTCTGTCACCTTCATTAACACAAGGTATTTTTATTTAGTGTCTTGGTCAAGTTTCTTGATGATGTTGTTTCTTTCTTGCTGCATGTCAGATGTTGATGTTAGTTTTCCTTTTTTGAAGGTGGCTTTTAGACACTTGTCCAGTTCAAATTGCATACATATGTCATCACTAAAGACCTTTACTGTCTCGAGCAGTTGTTTTGCTGGTGATAGTTCTTGGCAAAGGTCTTTAGGTCATCCATGTAGAAAAGATGGCTGATCTTCTTACCTTGGATGTCATATCCATGTCCAGTGTCATTCTGCATGGTATTGAGAGGTGCAAGAAACAAACAGAAGTGGAAGGGTGATAGTTATGAGACTTTGCATGCAGATGGTTTTAAAAAGTCTTGAACTTCTTTGGCCTTGGTTTGAAACCTACGGGATGAGGACTCCCACCACGCCCATTTATTTGGAACCATAACCTTTGACCTAGTTACCCTGACCTTTGAGTTTGACCTACTTTTAAAAAAAACTTAAACTTTAAAGGGCTTACAACAGGAATTTATCATTAACCCCAAATTCTGTCAAAAAACACTGTATACTGAGTCCCCCGTCTCTTTCTTGTCTCCTTTTAGATCTACATGCAGTTTACCTATAATTGTCCATAATTTGCCAACGAAGTAATAATTAATTTATTTGTGTTATTTTACCTTTTGAATTACGGTATAAAACACACATCATATTTACATTGCAACTAAAAATGTCTAATTTCAGCCATTTAAACACGCAGGAGCATATTGTTTTACTCTTGTCTGTCTGTCTGTCCGTCCATCTGTCTGTATGAAAACTCAACACTGGCCTTTTCTCCAAAAGTATTTGACATACAAAGCAATAACTTTGTATGTAACCTTCTTTTGAACAATGATATTTATCTGTTCGTGCAATATCAATATGACTTTTCTCAAGGTCATTCATTAACCCTTATCAATCCTTAACATTGCCATTCCTTGGGCGTTTGTGTTTCATGATCTTGTTATTAAAGTTTTTATTAATGTTCATAAGCATACTAATTAGTTTTGTGAAAGAGATGTCTTAACAAAATGACATTTCAAAACTAAAATGTATGTTTTATTACTATAATAATTTTAAAATGTTTTTTTTTGCGATTAGTTGAAGTAAATGCTGAAACTTCTATAAAAAGACAGTTGCCATGGAAACAAGAAGGCTGTTAAATTTTGCTTATCCGGCACTTTGAAATGGAACAACAGTCAGAATTCATTAACAGGTTCAAGAAAATACAGAGGGTTTTCATTTTCGGCTTATGACATAATAATGCCATACTCCATATTGAAAAGCGTGTAATTTGCTCGGCTTATTACCTCCCTTTATGGATATACCTGTTGTGATTTTTTCCATATACATGCTGTGTAGGACAAATTATTCAACATGAATTGTATTTCTATGCATCTGGTTTATATATGCAGTGTATGCTCAGTATAGAAAGCAGTAAAGCCACATTATTTTAAACATTTCAAAACCTTGCACTGATTTTCAACTATCCAAACCCTATCAAATTTCAAATGCACATTCTAAGGTATAGCTACTCTGCAGAGTGGATATCATTGCATTTTTGTTCTTCCTTTGGATAGGTCTTTCAAGATATATAGGTGTCCCTTTGTCCATTTTAGTGGTAACTCCAACCATATCTGGCCCAAGGACTATAAGACTGAAAACGAACTTATGGTCAATAACGTGAAAATCGAGCTCATCCAAGATCTTATGGTGCTCAACATTGTGTCCAAGATTTGTCTTGTTTGATAAATAATTGTAGATTCTGGAGTATATCGAAAACAGCCGAAAACAGCAATTTTGTCAAATTCAAGGGCACATAACTCTCAACTTTTTTTTATCAGATCAGACTGAAAACCAAACTCATCCCAGAACTTATGATCCCCAACATGGTGTCTAAGTTTTGTCTTAATTGATCAATAATTGTAGATTCTAGAGTATAAACAAGGTCGAAAACAGTCGAAAACCGCAATTTTATCAAATTCAAGGGCACATAACTCTCGACTTTGTGGTAAGATCAGGCTGAAATTCAAACTCACCCAAGATCTTATGATACCCAACATTGTGTCCAAGATTTGTCTTGATTGGTCAATAATTGTAGATTCTAGAGTGTAAACAAGTTCGAAAACAGCCGAAAATAGCAATTTTGTTTAATTCAAGGGCACATAACTCTTGACATTTTAATCAGATGGGACTGAAAATCAAAATCATCCAAGATCTTATGGTCTCAAACATTGTGTCCAAGTTTTGTCTTAATTGATAAATAATTGTAGATTCTAGAGTGTAAACTATGTCAAAAACAGCCGAAAATGGCAATTTTATAAAACAAGAGGACCATGATGGTCCTATATCGCTCACCTGAACCAAGATGATATTAGTCACAGTTTTGTTCAAATCAATTACTTATGACTTAAAGACTGAAAACAAACTTATGGTCAACAACATTGTGTCCAAATTTTGTCTCGATTTTGTCGCTATTTGTGGTTGTTAGAGTAAAAACAGTTGAAAAACGGCATATTTGTCAACTTGAAGGGCTCAGCAAACTCAGCAAATTCTACTCTGATTAAGCTGAAATTCAAACTGGTGCAAGATCTTATGTTCAGCAACATTGTGTCAACATTTCCTCTTGATTGGTCAACAATTGTAGCAGCTTAAGTGAAACAAAGTCCGAAACAATCGAAAACTTCAATTTTGTCAAATTCAAGGGCATTGACTCATGACTTTCTAGTCCGATGAGACTGAAGTTCAAGGTCACCCAAGATATTATGGTCACCAACATTGTGCCCAAGTTTCATCTTCATAGGTAAATAATTGTAGATTCTAGAGTGTAAACCAAAGTCGAAAGCAATCAAAAGCAGGAATTTTGTCAAATTCAAGGGCGTATAACTCATGGCCTTTTGATCTTATCAATCTGAAAATCAAACTCATACATGATCTTATAGTCTGTAACATTGTGACCATGTTTTGTCTTGATTGGTCAATAATTGTATATGCTAGAGTGTAAACAAAGTCAAAGACAGTAGAAAACGTCAATTTTGTCAAATTCAAGGGCGTATAACTCATGAGTTTTTTATCTGATCAATCTGAAAGTCGGTCTCATTCGAGATCATATAGTTCTAAACATTGTGTCAAAGTTTTGTCTAGATTGATCAATAATTGTAGATGTGAGAGCGTAAACAAAGTCAAAAACAGTCGAAAACGGCAATTTTGTCAACTTCAAGGGTGTATAACTCATGACTTTATGATCCGATAAATCTGAAAATCAAACTCATACAAGATCTTATGGTCCCTAACATTGTCTCAAAGTTTTGTCTTGGTTGGTCAATATTTGTAGATACTAGAGTGTAAACAAAGTCGAAAACGGTCGAAAATGGCAATTTTGTCAATTTCAAGGGCACATAATTCAGGACCTTCTGGTCCGGTCAGATTGAAAATCAAACTCATCCCAGATCTTATGGTCACCAACATTGTATTAAAGTTTTGTCTTGATTGATCAATAATTGTAGGTACTAGAGTGTAAACAATGTCAAAACTAGCAATTTTTCGCATTCAAGGGCAGATAACTCTGGACTTTCTGGTTCGATCTGACCCCTTATTGAACTCATCCGAGATCTTATGGTCATACATGTTTTGACCAGGTTTGGTCAAGATTGGCTTATATTTGTAGATGCCAGAGTGTAAACACGAAATTGTGGACGGACGGACAGACAGACGGACGGACAGACAGACAGACAGACAGACGGACGACGGACAAAAAGTGACCACAATAGCTCACCTTGAGCACTTCGTGCTCAGGTGAGCTAATTAAAGGGCACATAACTCTCATTTTTCTGGTCAGATCCGACTGAAAATCGAATTCATCTGAGATCTTATGGTCTCCAATATTGTGTCCAAAATTTGTCTTGATTGGGAAAAAATTGTGGATTCTAGAGTGTAAATAAGGTCGAAAACAGTCAAAAACAGCAATTTTATCAAATTCAAGGGCACATAACTCTCAACTTTGTGGTTAGATCAGGCTGAAATTCAAAGTCATCCGAGATCTCATGGTCCCAAACATTGTGTCCAAGTTTTGTCTTGATTGATGAATAATTGTAGATTCTAGAGAGTAAACAAGGTCAAAAACAGCCAAAAATGGCAATTTTGTCAAATTCAAGGGCACATAACTCTCGTCTTTCTGGTCAGATCAGACTGAAAATCGAACTCATCTGAGATCTTATAGTCTGCAACATTATGTCCAAGATTTGTCTTGATTGATCAATAATTGTAGATGCTAGAGTGTAAACAATGTCAAAACTAGGTATTTTTGGCATTCAAGGGCAGATAACTCCTGACTTTCTGGTTCGATCTGACCCATAATCGAACTCATCCGAGATCTTATGGCCATACATGTTTTGACCAAGTTTGGTCAAGATTGGCTTATATTTGTAGATGCTAGAGTGTAAACACGAAATTGTGGACGGACGGACGGACGGACAGACAGACGGACAGACAGACAGACAGACAGACGGACGACGGACAAAAAGTGATCACAATAGCTCACCTTGAGCACTTCGTGCTCAGGTGAGCTAACAAGACCTGGTTTTGACGTCCCTAATTGAATAGGCTTTCGAAAACACAGAGGCAAAAGAAGAAACTGCTGATAACCAGCAGTTTCTCCTTTTGTCTCAATGTTTTCTATGCTATATCATACATAAATTTAACCATAATCAACATCCATTTTGCTGTCTTAAGCAGCTTTTGAATTGGACCTCCCAAAAAATTGTCGTTCGGGAAAGGGGTAAAAGTAGAACAGACCTGATTCAAATTTCTGAATTAGATAAAACTTAATGGTTATAAACAGGTAAACAAGAAAATAGTTTTGATGCCAGGCCATTTGCTTTTTGTTGTTGCTTTCTTAGAATTCTATTATCATTGTTGATAATGCATGTGGAAATTATTTCTTTCCCAAACAAGACCTGCTTTTTACGTGCCCCTATTTGGACATGCTTGAGAAAACATTGAGGCAAAAGTGGAAAATGCATTTTGTCCTTTTGCCTCAATGATATACGAGCCAAACACTACACACATCCTTTCTTTATCAACATTAAGTTTGTTGTCTGTGGCTTTTTTTTCAAATTGGGACCCCTAAATGTTTGGCATTTTTTAAAGGGACATTTCATTCCAATTTCAATTGTTTAAAGTTTGTCTTGATGCCAAGATTGGTTGTTCTAATGAGTATAAATACTATAAGTTTTCTAAGTTTTTGCCAATAAGCGAGAAACACGCATTTAAAGTTGAGGCATAATCGATAAATTGCATATAAATCTGAACTGTTGTCCACAACAATTTGTTCAATTTTAATACAAAAATATAAATTTCTCGTAAACGGCAGAATATTTTGGCTTGAAATTTTCAGAATTTTCATAAGGAAATATGCTCTTTCAGATAAACATAAAAGTAAAATTTATGACAAAAAATCCTGAAATGTCACTTTAAAACTGATATTACGGAAAGGATTTAAAACAACCCATTACCACATAGTGACAAATTAAAATACTAAGGCTCCCAACAAGATAAAAGGTTTCGTAAAACTTTGTTCTTGTGACAAACTATTTCTCTTTTAGTCTTCTTCTCCACAATGCTTTTTACCCAGTGAGGTTGAAAATGTGAAATTCTGGTACGAAAATTGTGTGGTTTGATGACGGTTTAACTTGGTAAAGGGTTAGAGGTAGCACTAAATGTTGAATTGTGGCACTCTAGCTACTCTAGACAGTAGTCATGTACTTTTATTTGTCACATGTTGCTGACTAATTAACACACTGTAAACACACACACAGACAGACGAACAGACAGACTGACAGGTGGTTCAAAAGGGCAGAGTTTCCACTGAGTTTCAAATAAGTGGGTGAAAACCATTATTTTGCAACATGCTTTTAAATCTAAACCCTCTATTATATAAAACCTTTCAGGCTGCTTGCAAAAACTGGGGATATGCAATAAAATAAGGCAGGTAAAAAAACATTTAGGGTTTTATGATAACCTAGGGTCTTTTTCATTTTTCACTCAATATTTGACAAATTCAAAGTTCTCTTATTCTAAAAGGAGTAAATTAACCAAATTACCACAAAGTGACGCCTTTTGATGCCCAACGAGACAAAGGCAGTGAAAACATCATGGAAAATGAAGAAATTGCTTGTGACAGTGGCGGATCCAGAGGGGGTTCAAACAAACCCCCCTCTGCAGCCTGATTATTTCATTTTCATACAGAAATTCAGTAAAAATTGTGTAATAGAGTCTACTAGAAAAACGAACCCCCTTTCTGCATATTCGAACCCCCCTGACAGAAATCCTGGATCTGACACTGCACAATGTTTTCTACCCAGAAAGACCAAGGAATTTAAAATATCATTCATATATTGTTATTTGCATCTTCGTTGAATTCTGACGAGCCTAAAATTTTGCCATCTGCTAATGGGTTAGCAACTACATTCACAAAAGGTAAATATTTGTAGTCTTCAAATTTGAAAACTGCTGCAGACCACAAAATGGAATACCGGAAAATATACATTACAGCACAGAAAATATTGCAGGAAAAAGGAGGAAATTGTTATTATTGTTATATTGTCATATGCAGCAGCATCAAATTGGGGAAAAGGTCCATTTTTTCTATTTCAGGACTGGATTAACCCATTTCTGCACAGCGAAGCCTTTTGACTCTCTTACAATAAAAGGCTTAAGAAAACATTGGGGGAAAATGAAGAAATTGCTTGTGACAAGCAATTCATTTTCATTTCCCACAATGTTTTCTTACCCAAAAGGGTAATATTTTTCAATTTTCATCAACTTTAAATTGTCGTCTGCAACATCTGCCAAATTAGAATAGTCCAAAATTTAGTTGTCTAGTCATGGGTTAATACATTTTGGAATACACAATTTAACTGTAGTCAGATTATGCAATGTCTCCAATACACAACCTTGCTGAATACACAAACAAGGTTTTCTTCAATACACAAGACAATACTAGAAATAATCCAACCCTTATCCCTGTAAATAACCCTTTTCCAATGCTTTTATTACATTTTTTATGACTGTTATTTTTTCTAACCATTTCCCAAGCAAGACATTGAAATAATCTCACCTTTATGATTATCAATAAGAATAACCCTGTCCAAATAGTTTGATTTATTTATTTTTCATACTTAGATCTAGATTCTTCATTTAACCCTTTCCCAAACAAGACCTGATTTCAATCCCTAGCCTAGAAAAAATGGGTATGGGAAAACATTGAGCAATAAGAAGAAATTGCTGATAGCCAACATCTTCTTTTCCCTCACATTTTCCAAGCTGTTATTTCCATTTTTCAATTTCCACAAACTCTTTTTATTTTGTACTGCTACAATCTGCAAAGTTTCACAAATTGATAAGTCTATATTGCATTGTTTTTTGTGAAACCTTTCCCATAACAATTAAACCCAGCTCACCGTTTACGTCAAGGCCTTTTCCGTTAAATCTTATTCTAGTAAGACCTACGTCAAAACCAGACCTTCTTTGACAAAGTGTTAATGAGAAATCCTTTCCAAAACGAAGCCTGGTTTTGATGTTCCCTAGAGAAAAAGTATGCAGAAAAATTGAGAGAAAGAAGAAATTGCTGCTGATCAGCAATTTCTTCTTTTCTCTTAATTTTTATTATATATTTCTAATTTCACCCTTTTTTCTCTAGAGATTAGTAATTTTGTTGTTTGCAACTTAGCTTTCAAATTAGAAAAGACTGAAATTTTGATGATTGGAAAAGGGTTAAGATGACTTCATCATTGCTTCAGTAAGCCTTCAGGTTAAAACAAACTCCCCTCTGTTGCATGTTCATTCAATTTTCATAGAAAAAAACTCAAAATTGTGTAATAGATCTAATAGGAAAACAAACCACTGTTTTTGTATGCTCAAACCCCCTTCACAGAAATAATGGATCCACCGCAGACCTTAAAATCTTCGAGTTTGGACCAGTCCAAACAATTTTTGGTTGCAAAAGGGTTGACTGATAATAGATCTAATCAAATTTTATCAACATCGGCCTGAGTTTATGAAATGACCTTGATTAGTAAGAAAATGAAAGTTGAAATCCCTAGTGATATGTAAGCTTTATATTTTTAAACATATCCAATTCATGGAAAACATTGAAATTCAAAGAATTCCAAAAAATCTTACAGATTAATAGATCTAGATCCAGACAGCAAACTTTTAGACTGATCAAAATTCAAAGATGTTGCAGAAGACAATTTGAAGTGGGCGAATTTTTACATAATTTGACCAATTTTGGTAGAGACTATTGTGGGAAATGAAGAAATTGCTTGTCACAAGCAAATTCTCCATTTTCCACAATTTTTTCCAGGGTCATTTTGTGTGGAGTTAATAAGTCATTGTGTGGGAATGGGCTATGTGAGGAACGTCAAAAACAGGGACTGTTTACAATTAACCCTTTCCCAAACAAGACCTGGTTTAGACGACCCTAATAGAAAAGGCTTGGGAAAACATTGAAACAAAAGAAGAAACTGCTGATAACCAGCAGTTTCTCCTTTTGTCTCAATATTTTCTATGCCACATTGTTACAAATTCTATCTTTAGTAACTTCCATTTTGTCATTTGTGGCAGTTTTTAAAGTGGCTCACCCTAAAATTTTGCCGTTTCGGAAAGAGTTAACATGTTGTTTGTATGAAAAAGGAGCACAGAAAAAGTCGTCTGCAAAGAAACAAGAACGTTGTGAAATTCGTCTGTTGTTGTGTAAAACAAGTTCTACGCACTATGCATTATAGATTCTACTATGCGTGAATGCCATTTCAGGGTTTTTTGAGAAATTTTACAGCTCTAAATAGATCAGATCTAGATTATATTCTCCCTTTCAACCAGACAAAGTTTTGTCTTCCTTTTAAAATCATCGGATGAAAAGGACAAACATTCAAATCAAGATTTCATAAACAATTAAGATCCAATCAACTGGATTTCAATGCATTTGTGTAATCAATTAATCCAATCAAAGGGGTGAATTTTGCAGTAAAACCATTGAAAATAGACGAGTCCATTTTGCATAATTAATGTAAAGGGTGGTACTAACCGGTCAGTCACAGCGTAAAGGTAGGGTCAATGTTTTGGGCCGAATAATTCCCGACGTCCACTGCAAAAACCGTCCGACCTAGTTTACATCCAATTTTCACCGCAAAAACTGAATCAAATCCAACAAAATCACACTCAAAACTTCACTACAAACTAAATCCAACACTGTGTAACACTTAAATCCAGCTGTCAACACTTTAAAACACGTTTAAACGTCCAAATTTTGGCCTAAATTGAAGCAAGTTTTGTCCGGCCAGACCAGTGATTGCAGAAATGCTTGCCTAACGAATACACACAAGGGTTTTACCATGCGAATACATGAAGAGTGTAATAGGGCCGTACATACTCGCATACAAGTCCAACCAATTTACCAATACCATATTTTACCCTTTCCCATAAAGCAAACTTTTATTAAAAAATGTCATAAACGTCAATTTGAATTGAATACAATCTAACACTTTTCTGTCTTTCTGGGAAGAAAAAATTGTGGGAAATGAAGAAATTGCTTGTCACAAGCAATTTCTTCATTTTCCACAATGTTTTCCAAAGCCTTCAACTTGTGAGGTGTTATGATGTTGGAATGGGTTATTTTCCTAAGATTTCTGAATTTCCATCCACATTTGCATGCTTTGTTTAATTTTTATTCACCTTAAATTTGTTCTAATCTTCCTATCTTTACCATTTACTAATTCATTTACGTAAAACATGCTCTTGATAAATGACAGGCCCATAGGAACAGGGGGGGGGGGGGGGGGGGGGGGGGGCTATGACAGGTTTTGTGTACAATAAAGCCCAGAAAACTGAGGAATTTTCTTCTTTTGCCTAAATATTTTCATAAATTAATTCTAATGGCTTCAAAACTAGATCTTGTTCGGGTAAAGCAGTGGCGGATCCAGTGGGGCTTTGAAGGTTTCAAACGAACCCCTCTTTGTTGCCTGATTATTCCATTTCTAAAATCATTATCTCCATTTCAACCCTATTTTGTGGGTACTGTTTTGGATCATCTCACAAACACATTGCAAACGAGCACCCACAACACAGGGATTGATAAGCTATAATTTACAAAATATTTTTTTTTCCATTCGAAATGCAACTAGAAATCTATCACTGAAGGTGATAAAAATACCCCCGCCACCACCTTTGTTCAGACAAGCATTTTTGTTGAATCAGGAGCCATACTCAGAAATTGTCAATCCGATTTTCTTGAAATTTGGTCAAATCAAGGGCCATAACTCATAAAGTATCGGTCGGGTTTCCGTGAAATTTGTGTCTTGCACATCTACAGGTCCTAATGCACACCTGTGCCAAGTATGAAGCAAATCAGACAGTAACTGCAGGAGGAGTTGTCTGGACAAGCATTTTTACGTCAAATCAGGGGCGTTAACTCAGAAAGTGTCAGTGTGATTTCCGTGAAATTTGCGTCTTGCTCATCTACAGGTCCTAATGCACACCTGTGCCAAGTATGAAGCAAATCGGACAGTAACTGTAGGAGGAGTTGTCCGGACAAGCATTTTTACGTCAAATCAGGGGCCATAACTCAAAAAATATTGGTCGGATTTTCGTGACATTTGCGTCTTGCACATCTACAGGTCCTAATGCACACCTGTGCCAAGTATGAAACAAATCGGACAGTAACTGTAGGAGGAGTTGTCTGGACAAGCATTTTTACGTCAAATCAGGGGCCATAACTCAAAAAGTAATGGTCGGATTTTCGTGAAATTTGCGTCTTGCACATCTACACGACCTAATGCACACCTGTGCCAAGTATGAAGCATATCGGACAGTAACTGTAGGAGGAGTTGTCCGGACAAGCATGTTTGGGTCAAATCAGGGGCCATAACTCAAAAAGTATAGGTCCGATTTTCATGAAATTTTCGTCTTGCACATCTACAGGTCACAATGATCACTTGTGCCAAGTATGAACTAAATCGGTCCACAAGTGTAGGAGGAGTTGTCCGGACAAAGTTTTGGAGACAGACCAACCAACCATCCAACCATCCAACCATCCAACCTTCCAACCATCCAACCATCCAACCTTCCAACCATCCAACCAACCAACCACTGGACCGACAGGTTGATTCCAGTATACCCCCTCCAAACTTCGTTTGCGGGGGGGGGGGGGGGGGGGGGGGGGGGGATCAGCATTTTCTTCTTTTGACTCAATATTTTCTGTGCCATATTTTACACAATTCTTTCATTTATTTACACCAATTTTGTAAATTTGCAGCAGCTTTCGATCAAATTGAACCAACCAAAAGAAATTTTGTCGTTCGGAGAAAGGGTGACTGTCACAGGTATATGATAATCAATGCAGATAATATATTCTGTGTGACAAAATACCTTTTGAAGCTACAGTGTGATTACATAAATAATGTTACTCAAAATGGTCTAAAATATCATGTCAACTTTTTTCTTTCTCTTCAGAGATACCAAGAAAAGGTATCAATTGATTGGCTGATTGATTGATTGATTAATTGGTTAATTGATTGATAGATAGATTGGTCATTTGATTGATTGATTGTCACAGATAATAATATTCCGTGTGACAAAATACCTTTTGAAATTACAGTGTGATTACGTAAATAATGCTATAATGTCAACTTTTTTCTTCTTTCTGTACAAAATGACACCAAGATAAAGTATCAATTGATTTATTGATTGATGAATTGATTGATTGGTTATTTGACTGATGCAGTAAATATAATATTCTACGGGGCTGAGAAAAAAGATAGTAGAATTTCCTCATAACTTTTTTAACCTAAATCCGATTGCATTCAATTTTTCACATGTGAAATTCTATTATATTTCTGAGTTTCTCTCGAAATATCACAAGTTTAATTTAATTGCCAAAGCCAATAAGCTGCATCGGCCCCACTACAGCTTCGTGTAAATCAGTGTAATGCCCCTACACCTTCCAAAGTACCCCACAGCTTAATTTCTTTAAAATGGTCCCCAAATAGAGGAATTTTGAGGTATTTCATGTTAAAAACTGAAGAATAAAGCATTTTATACCATAAATCTGCATAAAAACATTATGGGAAAAGAAGAAATTGCTCAAAATGACAAATTTCTTCTTTTCCCATTATGTTTTTATCATTTGCATAAACACTGCATTATAAGGTTATATAGTATGCCACTACAGCTTCTAATTATTCTGAGGGGAACCCTGGATTCTATGCAAAATTTTGTCACAAGCAACATTCACAATGTTTTCAAAAGCCCTTACATTGAAGGGCGTCAAAAAACGTCACTGTATGGCCATGGGTTGATACAAGGATATCAGCTTACCGTATTTCACCTTATAGACGCGCCCTCCCTAATAGACGCGCCCCCACTATATTAACAATCTCGGAAGCCATGGGACAGCCCTCCTACCTTCATCCGACCTTACCTTGACTGTAGAGTAGACTGTAGAGTAGACGGTTATGACAAATTCCAAACTCATACTCCACCAAACTTTATTAACTATAAATTGAATTTGACTCGACGTCAGAGTTTCGAGATGGATTTATTCAACAACAACAATACAATCCCATAATGCAATGCAGGGTAGAGAAGATTAGTGTTGATCTGAAAGTGCTTTGAGTGTCTTAAAATACATATGGTACCAATCGTCATGCCATGCTCCACATTATCCAAGACCTGAAAAGACACCACGGGAAGTATGTTTTATTATTTTGTAAAGTGAAGAAGAAGAAGAAGAAATCAAAACATTCCGAAAACGAAAGTAGAACACACCCGCCTTTTCGAGACAAAGGACTAGACTGACAGATAACTGTAGACTGGATGACAGTTACGTAGCTTCGTCTCCGCCGATTTATACATGTATCCGGTGTGTATTTATAAGATACAACGTCATCTACTGATAAAGTGACATATCTTGATCGATAATTTACGTTAGGTTGATTTTCTACATTCAGCGAAGCACTTTAAAATTCAGGAAAAGTGGTACGAAATAAGCGCGCCCCCATGGCGTTTTGCATCGCGCCGGGGCGCGTCTATTAGGTGAAATACGGTATTCTTTTGATATCAAAAGTTTGGTTTATTGGGGTTTTACACTGTTTACAACCACTAAGGTAATATCGCGGCAGCTGGAGCACCTAACCATGGATTCCTGGTATTTCTCTCACCAGTACTACCACAACACCCTATACAAGCCTCCGACTGCTCCCCCACATAGGTTTACGATATCAAACCATAGATGGGTGACATTTTTGTCAGATAGGGCATTTGCCACCGCTGGCTATCGAACCGGGGACCTATCGAGTGAGAGGCAGATGCGCTACCAACTATGCCATGGCCGCGGCGACATTAAAAGTGGAAAGTCAGATAAATCAATGTATAAAGACAATGCACTAATTACTACTGCATAATGTCACAGGCTAATTGCAATGATTTATTATGTTATAGTGCACAAAATATTAACCCATTCCTATACAGTGATTCTTTTTGATGCCCCTCAAGATAAAAGCTTGGGAAAATATTGTGGAAAATGAAGAAATAGTTTGTCACAAGTAATTGCTTCATTTGTAAAAACGTTTTCTTTCATGAAAGTAGTGAAATTTTGAAATTTTCAGAATATGAAAAAGTCAAAAGTTTGCTGCCCACGGAAAAATCGCTGCTTTTCAACGAAAACCTCATAACTGCAGCTTTAACCCTTTCCCAAACGACAAAATTTTAGGGTGATCCATGCTAAAACTGCCACAAATGACAAAATGGATGTAAGTAAAGATAGAATTTGAGTAGGGTATGGTATAGAAAATATTGAGACAAAAGGAGAAACTGCTGGTTATCAGCAGTTTCTTCTTTTGTTTCAATGTTTACCTAAGCCTATTCTACTAGGGACGTCAAAAGCAGGTCTTGTTTGGGAAAGAGTTAAGCAAGCTGCAGTTACGAGGTTTTCGTTGAAAAGCGACGATATGCTGAAATCCCATGCCCTGTGCCAGTGAAAATATTCTTGAATTTATAAATAATATTCATAAATAATGTTAACTCTCTCCAGCCTGTCGGAACTATAGAATGGCATTTTCCTGTTTATATAAAAATTTATTTTTCGCCAACTCTCATGATAACAAATCACTGCTTTTCAACACAATCTTGTAACTGCAACTTCTTTTAAACTGCAGTTACGAGATTTTTGTTGAAATGTGATTATATATATTATGTTGTGTCTATTCTTGTATGGTAGATATCTATTGGTTTTTAGCGAAATTAATATGATCATCGCTTTTCAATGAAAACCTTGTATCTGCAAGTCAATTTAACCCTTTCCCAAACGGCAAAATTTTAGGGTGATCCACTTCAAAAACTGCCACAAATGACAAAATGGATGTTATTTAAGATATAATTTGTGTAAAATATGCAACAGAAAATATTGAGACAAAAGGAGAAACTGCTGGTTATCAGCAGTTTCTTCTTTTGTCTCAATGTTTTCCCAAGCCTTTACTATTAGGGACATCAAAACCAGGTCTTGTTTGGGAAAGGGTTAAGCTGCAGAAACGAGGTTTTCGTTGAAAAGCAGCGATATATTGATATTGTTTGGCAAAGAGTTATAAATTGTATAAAATGCATTTAATAAGCCCATATTGAGTGCTGGAATAAGTCTTAAATAAATATTGAACTTGAAAATTCAATTCAAAACACTCAAACACCATATAAGGACTTTATGCCTTATTGTTTACCATTTCTTAATTTCTCTACAGAAGATAATTGAGATGAGATATGGAAAAGGGCCCTTAATTCTTTAGTCATTGGGGGTAGAAAACATTTTGGGAAATGATGCTTGTCACAAGCAATTTCTTTATTTACCCTTATCTCTCCCTAAAGTCGGCCAAAGAGCTGCATGGTTCATGTTAAGCTGCTTTAATTCACACAAGATGATCTTGAAACATTAGTCTTAAATTCTAATGCTACACGGGGCCCCTTTATCAGATCCCATTCTCAATTATCCCTTTCCCATACAGTGACACCTTTAGACAAACCCTCTGGGTTCAGCTGCCGCGGATCCAGGATTTCTGTGAGGGGGATTTGAATCTACAAAATAGGGGGGTTCATTTTCCTAGTATTACACAATTTTGACTAAAAAATTTCTGCATGAAAATAAAATAATTTGGCTACGGAGTGGGGTTCGTTTGAACCCCCCCCCTCTGGATCCGCCACTGTTCAGGTTTATAGAATCTTGCAGCAAAAGAAGAGAATCCTGATTTTCTAAACCATAACACGAGATTTTCACACATGAATCATAAATTTTGTCATCTGGAACTCCTTTAAATTTCGACCAGCCTAAACTATTATGATTCTGGATAGGGTTAAAACTTTAAATGATTTTGCTTCGTAAAGGGTTACATGAAGTGCATTTTATAGAGGATAAGTGCTGGAAAAATATTCTAAAACAAATATTGAATTTCAACATAATTATTATTCTACAGGAAGCAAACACATACAATAACATCTGTGGGGGGTCAAAACCTTGTAACTCTTCTTGCTTCTTCAAGCTGTAGTTACGAGGTTTTGACTCCCCACCGACGATGTGTCATCGCAATTCAACGAAAACCTCGTAACTGCAGCTTGTTTTAAGCTGCAATAACGAGATTTTGTTGAAAAGCGATGGTATGCAATATACCAAACAAAAACCCCTATGCTGGTCCGAGTTAAAATCTATATTCACTACTGGTACTGTACAGCTGCAAGAATTATTTTGTAATGAAGGGAAGTAACTCTGCCCTGCCATGAGCATTTGGCATGTTTAACACAAACATTATTCAAGGCCATTCGTGTGATAACACAAAACAAACATACACAAAAAACATTTAAAACCCTCTTGCAGACTGTTGAAATTTTGGACTGTTCCAATTAGAAGGCTTCTGTATAGAACAAAATAGATGTTTATTTAAATAAACAACATTAACCCATTAGGGTAAATCCACCATAATTCGGACGCTTTATTTACAGTTGACAATCGGCGGTCTCTCTTTCCTAACAGTGTCACCCTTCCACCCTAATTTACCGATTGACATAAAAAATAGAGTCCGAGTTTCCCAAACACATCACTGTTTGACACGAAAACGAGGCTAAACTTTCGTTTACAGCGCATTATTAACAGCATGTAGAAGCGGGGTAACTCGGTCGCGCGAACTTTTATTTCGGACACAGGGTTGAAACCTTCGTACATGTACGTTTCTTTTACGAAAAACGTCTTAAAACTCAATATTTTCTATTGTTAATGCATGTTATTAAGAAATAACATCGAATATGAAAGAAATAAGTACATGACCAACAAAATATAACACTGACTCCATAAACCGAGAATACGACAACATAGCCAACCATGCCCATTACAGCAACAGGTGTCACTCCTCAAAAAAGGGAAATTATTCAGTTAGAATTACGAGTTCATAAATGTACATGATTGGAACAAGAGGACCATGATGGTCCTATATCGCTCACCTGAACCTAAATGATATGAGCAACACTTTAGTTCAATTCAATTAATATTTATTACTTTAAGAATGAAAAAGAACTTATGGTCAATAAGGTTGTGAAAATCTAACTCATCCGAGATCTAAATTATGGTGCCAAACATTGTACAGGGCTCCAGATAAGAGGGGGTGGTGACTTTTCAAACTGCAATAATGCTGTCAGTGATCATCAAACCCTATGTTGTAGGTACTCATTTGTATCGTCTCGTCGAGACGGTTCAAATGAGTACCCACAACATAGGATTTGAATTCGAAAAAACAATGTTAGTATGTCTTCACCTCCACTTATCTGTAGCCCTGATTGTATCCAAGTTTTGTCTTGATTGATAAATAATTGTAGATTCTAGAGTATAAACAAGGTCGAATTAACAGCTGAAAACAACAATTTTGTCAAATTCAAGGGCACAAAACGCTCGACTTTCTGATCAGATCAGACTGAAAATCAAACTCATATGAGATCTTATGGTTCCGAACATTGTGTCCAAGTTTTGTATAGATTGATCAATAATTGTAGATTCTAGAATGTAAACAAGGTCGAAACCAGCCGAAAATAGCAATTTTGTCAAATTCAAGGGCACATAACTCTCAACATTCTCATCAGATCAGACTGAAAATCAAACTCATCCAAGATCTTATAGTCCCCAACATTGTGTTCAAGTTTTGTCTTGATTGATAAATAATTGTAAATTCTAGAGTATAAACAAGGTCGAAAACAGCCCAAAGCATCAATTTTATCAAATTCAAGGGCACATTACTCTTGACTTTCTAATCAGATCAAACTGAAAATCCAAGTTACCTGAGATCTTATAGTCTCCAACATTGTGTCCAAGATTTGTCTTGATTGGTCAATAATTGTAGATTCTAGTGTGTAAACAAAGTCGAAAACAGTAAAAAACAGCAATTTTGTCCAATTCAAGGGCACATAACTCTTGACTTTCTGATTAGATCAGACTGAAAATCAAACTAATCCCAGATCTTATGGTCCAAAACATTGTGTCCAAGTTTTGTCTTGATTGAATAATAATTGTAGATTCTAGAGTGTAAAAAAGGTTGAAAACAGCCGAAAATGTCAATTTTGTCAAATTCAAGGGCACATACATGTAACTCTTGACTTTCAGATCAGATCAGACTGAAAATCAAACTCCTCTGAGATCTTATAGTCCCCAACATTGTGTCCAAGTTTTGTCTTGATTGACCCTTTCCCACACATTGGCGCTTTTGGATGCCCCACAAAATAAAGGCTTTGGAAAACATTGTGACAAGCAATTTCTTCATTACCCACAATGTTTTCTACCAAGAAAGACCAAAAAATGTTAAATTTTGTTCAATGGAACTTGTCATCTGCAACACCTATGATTTTGGACTAGGCTAAAATTTTGTTGTTTGGTAATGGGTTTTTAGAGTGTAAATCTATTTATATCCTCTATCAAACTAGGTAACTCTACTTATACTGAAGCAAAGTAGTGTCAGAGTTCCTTCCCTTAGATTAACTCTTTCTTGAATACAGCAAAAAAGTGGCAATTTTGCCCAATTCAAGGGCACATAACTCTCATATTTCTGGTCAGATCAGACTGAAAATTGACCTCATCCAAGATCTTATGGTCTCCAACATTATGTCCAAGTTTTGTCTTGATTGATCAATAATTGTAGATGCTAGAGTGTAAACAAACTTAAAAACAGCATTTTTTGACATTCAAGGGCAGATAACTCCGCACTTTCTGGTCCGATCAGGCCCATAATCGAACTTGTCCGAGAACTTATGATCATACTTGTTTTGGCCAAGTTTGATCAAGATTGAGTAACTTTTGTGGATGCTAGAGTGTAAACACCCCAAATGTTGACGGACGGACGGACGGACGGACGGACGGACGGACGGACGACGGACAAAAAGTGACCACAATAACTCACCTCGAGCACTTCGTGCTCAGGTGAGCTAAAAAGATCTAGAAACATTATTAATTAAGAATCTATATGAAAATTATCAACATATTTTGATTTAAACATCTTATAGACGACATTTATCTAGTGACCGAATTTGTCACCCTGCAAGAATTTGCTGACCGTATTTTAAGGGAAGGCGAATTGTAGTCTGGTTAATTCGGACATTAGATATTTCTTGGGATTTATGATAATTACTTCACATAAAGACAACAACTAGAAGACCTGAAGGTCTTGAGTCGCTCCACAGGCCTGAGTTTCATGTAATATTTAATCCAAGTTTTGATTAGATTGTTCAATGCTTGTGTTTCATAGAGCAAAAAGAAAGTTACAAAACAAGATTGTTCAAAATGTTTGGTTCTTGAAGCAAAGAAAGTAAAAGTATATGTTTGCCATTTGAGAAAGGGTAAAAGGAAATGGTAGAACATTCCAGCTTAGGATGATACTAGCAATTCAAATTTTCCATCTTCCAAACAGATCTAAATTAAAAGACCATTGATTACTCCAAAATGTTTCATATTTCTAAAAATAGATTTTGAGCTAAAAATAAGATTTGGGGAAATCCCATATTCCAAAATTAATGCAAATGGCTGATGAAACCTGAATTTCTTGTCATATCAAGTCCAAGTTTTGACTAAATTTTTCAAAACTTGTTGCTCTTAAAGCATGCGCGGATCCAGAGGGGGGGTCAGGGGGTCATGACCCCCCCTGGAATTGGCTGAAAACTGAATTTTGACTATATAACTTCTTAATAAAAGCCATCATTTGGGCTTTGACCCCCCCCTGGAAAAAAATCCTGGATCCGCCCTTGTAAAGCAATTACAAAGTAACTAAGAAAGCTGAAAACACATTCATATAAGATCAGTTGGTTACCAAGCTTTGTCTTTATTAGAGTGAGTTTGGCTGTTAGAGTGGAAAAAAGTCACAATTAGCAATTTTGTCAAATTGAAAGCCATATAACTGAGGATTTTATATTCCTATCTAGCTAAGAATCACACTAAAGCAATATCTTAACTTCACCTACATCTTGTTTAAGTTTTGACTTGATTGTTCAATATTTGTGGGCGTAAAGTGTGTAAAATCAAAGTCGAAAACAGCAATTTTGTCAAATTCAAGGGCAGAAAAATCCTGATTTAAGATTCCTATGAAGCTGAAAACTACACACATGCAAGATCTTATGGCCAGTAGGATTACGTGAAAGTTTCGTGCTGATTAGTGGATATTTATGGTTGTTTGAGTAAAAATAATGTCAAAAATGGTAATTTTGCCACTTTCAAGGGCACATAACTCAAGACATAATATTCAGATCAAGCTGAAAATTGCACTCAGGCAAGAACTTATCAGCACCAACATTCTGACCAAGTTTTGTCTTGATTGATAAATATTTGTAGTGGCTAGAGTGAAAACAAGGTCAAAACAGCCATTTTTTTAATTCAAGGGCAGATAACTCCAGACTTTCTAGTTCAATCAGAATCAATTTTAGGAATCTGATAGAGGACCACCTAGGGATCATTCCTGTGAAGTTTGATCAAAATCCATTAAGTGGTTTCTGAGGAGAAGATTTTTAAAGAAAAAGTTGACGACCGGACGGACGGACGGACGGACGCACGCACGCACGGACGCACGCACGACGGACACAGCGCCATGACAATAGCCCGCTGGCCTGAAGGCCAGTGGAGCTAAAAACGGTATAAAGTTATAAAATAATATTTACTTTACAGTATACAAACTAAATTGACGTAAATTGACGTAAATCTCAAGCAATAAATAACTCCGATATGCGCTATGTAAAGTAGTGACTTTCAAATGCGTCCGCCCAGCACAGGCAAAGGAAGCATGGGTGTGTGAATAAATTGCGTACTTCCTCAACTTACTTGAACAAGAACGTTGTTTCTATAAATAGTAAAGAAATCACGCAAGGAAAACATAACGCGAAATAGTCTAGAAACGGAAATAATAGGAAGTTGGTACTATGGTTGGATACGGTTTAGACTGTAAATGACCGAGTTACCCCACCTGACCGAAATTTAGTGGATCTACCCTACCAGAGGACAATATTTTGGACTTGTAAATCTAAATTCAAAGATGTTGCGGACGACAATTTGAAGTGAATGAAATTTAAATTTCTCTGGTCTTTTGGGGTAGAAAACATTGTGGGAAATGAAGAAATTGCTTGTTGCAAGCAATTTCTTCATTTTCCACAATATTTCCCAAAGCAATTTTCTTCTATTAGTGTCAGAAGGTGTCAATATGTGGTAATGGGTTTTAACCCTTTCCCAAACAAGACCTGGTTCTGACGTCCCAATTAGAAATTGTTTGGGAAAACATCAAGACAAAAGAAGAAACTGCTGATGACCAGCAGTTTCTCCTTTTGTCTCAATATTTTCTGTGCTATTTTGTACACAAATTCCATCTTTATCAACATCCATTATGTCATCTCCAGCAGCTTTTTAAGTTGTTCACCCTAAAATTGTATCGTTTGGGAAAGGGTAAAAACCTTCTTCCAGACCGTTTGAAATTCTCGATTTTTCTAATTTGAAAACTTCTGTAGCGGACAAAATAGATGTTTATTTAACCCTTTCCCAAACAGCAAACTTTGAGGGTGGTCCAATATGAAAGGAGTTGCAGACGACAACATGGATGTTATAAAAGGTAAGATTTGTGAATAATATAGCACAGAAAATATTGAGGCAAAAGAAGAAAATGCTGCGAATCAGTATTGAGTCAAGCCGTAGTTACGAGATTTTATAACAACACTGACGCTTTATCAATACATAACGTTCTAGTAAGTCCAGGCTATTTTTAGCACAAAATTCATTGCCATTTCCCAGATAGCCATTTTAGCCAGATCCTTGCTCGTTAATTTGTTTCATTTGTTATACAGTGCTATAAAGAAAAGTAAATTGACCAATAACTAATGGGAAATAATTTGGTGCTAAAAATAGACTTGGTTTACCGTTATGTTTTGATAAACCGCCTGTGTTGTTAGGAAATCTCGTAACTACGGCTTCATTCAAGCTGTAGTTACGATATTTTATAACAACACATACGAAATTCTATTGTTTGTCCGAATTTATGTCATGATTAACCCTTTCCCAAACGGCAAAATTTTAGGGTGATCCACTTCAAAAACTGCCACAAATGACAAAATGGATGTTATTAAAGATAGGATTTGTGTAAAATGTGACACAGAAAATATTGAGACAAAAGGAGAAAGTGCTGATTATCAGCACTTTCTTCTTTTGTCTCAATGTTTTCCCAAGCCTTTTCTATTAGGGACGTCAAAAACAGGTCTTGTTTGGGAAAGGGTTAATTGGATAAAATCGTTCCCTATTCAGGCTAATTAACTAGTGGCTTTGTCTCAATTAACCCTTTCCCAAACAAGACCTAGATTCGATGTCCCATATAGAAAGTCTTGGGGAAACATTGGCACAAAAGAAGAAAATACTGATAAACAGCATTTTCTCCTTTTACCTCAATAATTTCAGTATTAATTGCTGCAAACAAACCTAATCTTTATAAACATTAATTTCATCGTCTGCAGCAGTATTATAACAATCTGCCACGGATCTATGCAGTGCTCTCAATAAGGACCAATATCAGGAAGTCTTGGACTTCCATGTCCAAATTTCAGGAATTTTTCCAGAAAATCAGGAATTTTTCAGCGCGTTGTCGCAATTTTGAATTATATGAAGTAATGAAGGAAAAGAAGAAATAGTTAAATACAAACATATCGCTTTCTTTTTTCAATATCAGTTATATTGTATGCTCCAAGTTGCAACTCTTCTCCTTGTGGCAATCCGATTAAAGCTTGACCAGTCTTAAATTGTCATGCTGGCAGTCTGATTGTAACCCTTTTATGTAGTTACTTTATAATATCTGCAAAATATGACCTTAAGATAACCATATGAAATTGTTCAACATTCATGATACAAAGACTGCATGTCATGTCAGGGGTTTTTCTCACCCCCACCCACAACCGTTCCCCCCCCCCCCCCCCCTTGACAAAATGCTCCTTTCCCCAGAAAAATTTCTTTTCAATCATGCAGTTTTCCCCAAATATTGAGGTTTACCTTGGAAATTTTGTTCCCCTTTAACAGTTTCACGTGCTTGTTTTTTCCCCTACAAAAAGGCCAGGCCCCTTCCCCCCGGACTGAAAAAACCCTGCATGTGTATTGCCTTAAAAATATTGATCTATGAGTTTCATCTTTTTCACTCAATGTTCTCAAATATCAGGTCAATTTCACCCCCGACGCCGGAAAATCGTATCCAATGTCAAAAGATAGTCTAACCAGTTTGGAAAAGGAGAATTGATGAATATCCGATCAAATTTTGAATCAAGTAAGAATCATGACGTTACTCGCTAGTCGCTAGCTTTTATTGTCTGCCTTTAACTCCACTGGGATCCGTTTTCTCGCGATAAAAAGCACGAAACAAAGGTCTAGTTTATTCCACAAATTTTGCGCGAATTAATTTACCTGTAACATCGTACTTCAGCAACCTCCGTAAATACGGCGATCTTAACAATTGTTTGCTACAAGTTTGGCTTTGAACAACTCCATGTCGAGTGAAAATTTGTCGTAAAGTAAAGAATTTAACTGGAGGAACTCGACCTGTCAATCAAGTTAAAACAATATCGAAAGTACACGCCCACTATATGTAATGTGCTATGCTCTAATGCACACGGCACTAGTAAACTACCCGAATCTTGTCTACTGTGTAAATTTACTAAATTATTGATTTTTCCCATCGCTTTGTTATGTCATATGTGTTTGGATATCGATGGCAAATTAAAGGTAATTTAACAGTTAGAGCTATTTGTCGTGTCGCGTGCCGAGATAATATAGCGTAGGTAATGTTCGATAAAGCTGTAAATACAGTTTGGACTAACTTGAATTAGCTGTAGTTACGGCATTTTTAGCGTAGCCACAGATATGAAGGGGCTGGCGAATGCGACGGCGCTTGATAGCTGTTGATATTTTTCAGTCTGGTTATTGGGTAAATAACGATTTTTACCCTTTACATTTTTTTTAAAGACGTCCGAGGTTAAATTTTTGGAAGTCAGTAAAAAATATAAGACGTCTGACGGCCGTCCAATTTCGAAATTCCTGACGTTTTTTCGCGAAAATCGGACGTAATATACGTCGACGTCCGCTTATTGAGAGCACTGTCTATGATTTCTTTGAGGGGAGGTTCCAATCAACAAATATGGGGGTTCGTTTTCCAAGTATTACACAAATTTAACTGAATTTCTGCATGAAAATGAAATAATTGGGCTACAGACGGGGGTTCGTTTGAACCCCCCGGAACGCCCTCTGGATTCGCCAATGACAATCTGCAAGAACCCATTCTTTTTTCTTTTGGGTAAGGGATACATCTAATGAGTAGAAACAATACCATATTAAGTCGCTTTTCAGCAAAAACCTTGTAAGTGCAGCTTGTTTTAAGCTGCATTTACAAGGTTTTCGTTGAAAGCAGCGATTTTCTGGCAGTAATTGGATGCTCATGTGTGAGTGATTTTATTGAGTATTGATCACAATTCGGATAAACTCTCATCAATAATGAAGAAAAAATACTGTCAGTTACATTCACAAACGTTGTAACTACAGCTTGTTCAAGGTGTAGTTATGACACTTTTGAAAGTAACCAAAAATACATTACATGCATAAACCCATTTCCAAACATTGACACTTTTTGAGGCCCATTAACATAAGGCTTTTATAAACATTCTGGAAAATGAAGAAATTGCTTGTGACAAGCAATTTCTTCATTGCCCACAATGTTTTCTACCCCAAAAAGACCCCAAAATATACAATAATATTCACTAGAAATTGGCGTCTGCATCATCTTTGAATTTGGACCAGTCTAGAATTTGCCGTTTGGTAATGGGTTAAGCATTTCATGCAACTGTAGTATGTACATTATAATCATATTATAGCCAGGATCTGCAAAAATGGACCTAGAGCGATCCAAGTTTCCTAATCAGCCTGTGGTCAAATGCAGTCTCTCTGCATTTCATATACTTGTATGAAATTTGGGCAGAAAACATTGTGGCAAAAGAAGAAATATAGCTCAAAGTTAATAACTGTAGACTTGTATACAAACTGAACATTATTTAAACCATTACATAGTTTTAGCAGTTTCCAAACCACTTTTCATGAGCTAAACGAGCGAATTTATGACTAACTCGTTTATTCTCGAAAAAGAAAGTGTTTGTGTTGGGTCATTTTCAACAACAAGAAGTAAAGTGTTTGTATACAAGTCTACAGTTATAAACGTTGAGTTGTAGCTTGTCATAAGCTATTTCTTAATTTTCCACAATGTTTTACAAAGCGTTTATTTTGAGGGGCGTAAAAAAACTACATGTTCCAGTCTATTTTTTCCAGTCTATACACCAAGTTGCATGACCGGTAATCCTATCTGAAGGCATGTCTGACATATAGAATTATATATGATGGGCTTAACCCTTTCCAAACCAAGAACATGGCCCTATCTTACTAAACAAACTTACAAATGAGCCAAGATCTGGAAAAAGGTCCCTTAAAGCATTTGAGCCCAACATAGATCCAGATCAGCCTGTGCATATGCACAGTCTGTTCAGGATCAATGTTGTTCTCTTATAGCTTCTTTGTGACCTGTAGTAACTTAACAAGAGCTGTCACTGTAAGATGACAATGCCCCCGACACCGCTTTGATTTTAAATTATGGCCAATCTATGTTCAAGGTCAAGGTCATCCAGGGGTCAAGGTCACCAAAGTATGTGCCTACAGAAAGGTAATGTACCAAGGAATGTTGTGGTAAAGTATGAAGCGAATATGTTAAGTAATAAGGAAGTTATGGCCAATGTTAAAGTTTTTGGACGGAATGACGGACGAACGGACAGACAGACGGACAGACGGACGGACAGACGGACGGACGGACAAGTCAAATTTATGATGCCTCCCTATCGGGGGCATAAAAAGAGCAGCATGGATGCATCTTGGACCCCATTTGACATCAGGCTAACGCTTTTCCAGATCCCAACTCAAATACTTTTTTTGCATACAACAGTACAAAAGTTTAACCCTTTCCCAAACGGCAAGAGTTAGGGTGATCCACTTCAAAAATTGCCACAAAAGACAAAATGGAAGTTATTTAAGATAAAATTTGTGTGAAATATGGCATAGAAAATATTGAGACAAAAGGAGAAACTGCTGGTCATCAGCAGTTCCTTCTTTTGTTTCAATGTTTCCCCAAGCCCTTTCTATTAGGGACGTCAAAACCAGGTCCTGTTTGGGAGAGGGTTAACCCTTTCTGTAGCAAGACACTGTTTTGACATAAAGATAGGATTTGTCACAGAAAATATTGAGACAAAAGTAGAGAATGACGATTATCAGCATTTTCTTCTTTTGGCTTAATGTTTTCCTAAGCCTTTTTTCTTACAGATGTCAAAACCAGGTCATGTTTGGGAAAGGGTTATAAAAGCTAGATTTAGCATAACATTGATGCAAAAGAAGAAAATCCTAGTAAACATTATTTTCTCCTTTTCCTTCACTATTTTCTGTATTATACTGTACATCAATCCATCATTAGTAACATCAATTGTAAGATTATAGTGTACAAAGGTATGCACTAGCCTTTTCAAACAAGAGCCGTCAGAGACGGACAATGCTCCCCGAATAAGGTGTTTGACATAAGGCTAACAAATGTTAAGCCCCCTTTTTGCATGACATATTTTTTCTACGCAAATTTCAAATAATTTATTGTCAAGGCCATCTGATTTGCTAACCAAATATGAAATTTCATCAAATTCTGACCATTAGACTAGGAGTAATTAGAGAAAAACTGTATTTTACCTTAAGTCCCCTTTTCCCATGACAAGGTCTCAAATCCAAAAACCGGGAATATGACATCGGCATCATGTTATAGGGAGTTGACATGGTAAGTTTCATTTGATTTGGCCCAAAGGTTATGGAGAAATCACTCCGGACGGATGGACGGACGGACGGACGGAATGATGGACAGACCGGACGGACGGACAGACAAAGCGGCGACTATATGCTCTCCCTTCGGAGAGCATAATAATTCATGTTGAAATTGAAATTCTGTCCTTAATAAAACAGAAAATAGCACAATTTCCATGGAAAATAAATCTTTCCAACAACTTCAGGTGTTGTTTTGGACAGGGTTAAGGATGTCATAACTGTTTAAATTGCCTTAACCATATCAACATAATGACGCTTTGTGATGTCCCACGACAAAATGGTTTTAGAAAACATTGCTGAAATGCAGAAATTGTTTGCGACAAGCAATTTCTTCATTTACCACAATGTTTATTACTTATAAAGACCACAAAAAGAGAAATTCATTCTGTTGAAATTGTCATCTGCAACATCTTTGAATTTGGACAAGTCCACAATTTTGCAATCTGGTAGTGAGTAATTAATCATTTCTCAAACAGTGATATTTTAGGGTATTTCAAATTGAAAGTTGCTTCAGACAATATAACAAATGTTGCTGAATAAAGAATTTGAGTATAAAGGTGCATTCCCATTGCCGACTAAATCAACTTGATCAAGCGATAGAGTACTGATGGAGCTTGGTCGGCAAGAGTCAGGCCTGGCAAGAGTGATCGGGGACGTTGGAGCGTGGTTGGCAAGTGATCGGGAATTAATCGACAAGAAATAAAGAAGAAGTCGTGTAAATACATTGGATCAAGTTTGATCAGGGAATTTAGGCCATCGTGTTGCTCGAGTTGATTTGGTCGGCAATGGGAATGCGGTTTTTATTATAGAGCCAGAAAATATTGAGGCAAAATGAGAAAATGCTGGTTATCAGCAGTTTGACTTCTTTTGCTTCAATGTGTTCCCAAGCCTCTTCTATTATGGACACCAAAACCAGGTCTTTTTTGGGAATAGGTTACTATATTACTACTTACGCAAGCGACCGTTTTCGCTCAGTCTGGCCTATGCTGTAGGGACCTGGGTCCCCAGAATCACTCATGCTACATCTATAACACACGGACAGACAAACAGCTCAGCCACAAAACTACCATAATCATCTGAAAATATAGCAAGACAAATTGGTTCAGTCTTTTATATTAACCCATTCCCACACATTGACACATTTTGACACCCTTTTAGATAATGACTCTGGAAAACATTGTGGAAAATGAAGAAATTGCTTGAAACATGCGATTTCTTCATTTCCCACAATGTTTTGTACGCAAAATGACCAAAAAATGTGAAATTTCCATTCACTTGAAATTGTCGTCTGCAGCAGCCTAAAAGTTAACCAAGTGGGAATGGGTTATAATATGCTTGGATCCAGACTTTAAACTGGAACTATCTGAAGCTTTGCAATTATGCAAGGGTTAACCCTTTCCCAAACAAGACCTGATTTTGATATTCCTTATGGAAAGGGCTTAGGAAAACATTGAGGCAAAAGAAGAAAATGATGATAATCAGCATTTTCTCCTTTTGCCTAAATATTTTCTAGGCTACAATATACACAAATCTAACATATATTTTGTCATCTGAAACAGCTGTGAAATTGGGCCACTCGAAATTGTTGTCATTTGGGAAAGGGTTAAGGTCCAACAATAGCCTAATTAGAAATAAGAAGTAATCCCAAATAAACTAGATGTTACTTATAAAAGAGGGAACAAAGGAATTATACATTCCTTATTACAAATCAAAACCTTATGCTGTGGGTACTCATAAGAATTATTGTCTCGATGAGACCATTTCAATGACTACCCACAACATAGGGTTTGATGAACAATTAACAAATATCTCATTGTGAGAAGCCATTACTCCCTCTCATCTGTAGAGCTGCTAGATGTGACTTATTGCTAAACCCTTTCCCAAATGACAAAATTTTAGGGTGATCCACTTCAAAAACTGCCACAAATGACAAAATGGATGTTATTTAAGATAGGATTTGTGTAAAACATGGCATAGAAAATATTGAGACAAAAGGAGAAACTGCTGGTTATCAGCAGTTTCTTCCTTTGTTTCAATGTTTCCCCAAGCCATTTCTATTAGGGATGTCAAAACCAGGTCTTGTTTGGGAAAAGGTTGAGTAAGCTGTTCTTATAAGGCATGGGGACCATAAAGAGTGGAAAACGAAAGTAATTATTAGAGAGGTTTCGATTCCAAACTTGTACGCCTACTTCTACGTGTACGAGTAATTTTTGTGCGAAACGTCACTATGACGTCATCACTTTGTGATTATTTATCACTCTCACTACACGTCGAAAACTTGTAGAGGCCGGTTTACACGTAAGTAAAAACTTGTAGCTTTTTATTCTTAATTGGTACAGTTTCTAGGTCTTTAAATGAATGCATGAGGTAATTCGTTCATTTTTAATGAGAATATACTTGTGAGTGGTATCCTAACAAGAATAGTTTGAAAGTTACAGTGTGTTTAATACAGGTCGTATCAACGACCTTTCCTAACCCAATTTATGCCAGTACATAGAGTCAGTACCGCAAGTATTTACCCACTAACCCTGCATAGGATTTATGCAGTTGACGCCTTTTCAAACTTAGTAGATCTAGATCAAGTTTATTAAACTGAAATTTATAGATCTACTGTCATTTTCAGATAAGTTTCCGAAGGAAATTCTGACAATTTTTAATATTTTTTGCTGAAGTTTTTCAATAAGGGTAGATCTGAAGTTGGGGGGAAAATGCTGGAATTTTCTTCTTTTCCGCTGGTGCTTTCCAACAAGAGGACCATGATGGTCCTATATCGCTCACCTGAACCAAAATGATATAAGCAACACTTTTCTTCATTTCAAAAAATATTTAAGACTTTAAGACTGAAAACGAACTTATGGTCAATAACATTGTGAAAATCAAACTCATCAGAGATTTCATCATGCCCAACATTGTGTCCAAGATTTGTCTTGTTTGATAAATAATTGTAGATTCTGGAGTACAAACAAGGTCGAAAACAGCCAAAAACAGCAGTTTTGTCAATTCAAGGGCTTATAACTCTCGACTTTCTAGTCAGATCAGGCTGAAAATCAAACGCATCCGAGATCTTATGATATCCAACATTGTGTCCAAGATTTGTCTTGATTGGTCAATAATTGTAGATTCTAGAGTGTAAACAAGGTCTAAAGCAGCCGAAAACGGCAATTTGATCAAATTCAAGGGCACAAAACTCTCCACTTTTTGATCAGATAGGACTGAAAATCAAACTTATCCAAGATCTTATGATCTCAAACATTGTGTTCAAGTTTTGTCATAATTGATAAATAATAGTAGATTATAGAGTGTAAACAATGTCAAAAACAGCCGAAATCGACAATTTTATCAAATTCAAGGGCATATAACTCTCATCTTTCTGGTCAGATCAGACTCAAAATCAAACTCATCTGATATCTTATGGTCTCCAACCTTGTGTCCAAGATTTGTCTTGATTGGTCAAAAATTGTAGATTCTAGAGTGTAAATAAGGTCGAAAACAGTCAAAAACAGCAATTTTGTCAAATTCAAGGGCTCATAACTCTCAACTTTCTGATCAGATAAGACTGAAAATCAAACTCATCTCAGATCTTATGATCCCCAATATTGTGTCCAAGTTTTGGATTGATTGATCAATAATTGTAGATTCTAGAGTGTAAACATCGTCGAAAACAGCCAAAAATGACAATTTTGTCAAATTCAAGGGCAAGTAACTCTCGACTTTCTGATCAGATCAGACTGAAAATCATACTCATCCGAGATCTCATGGTCCAAAACATTGTGTCAAAGTTTTGTCTTGATTGATGAATAATTGTAGATTCTAGAGTGTAAACAAGGTCAAAAACAGCAGAAAATGGCAATTTTGTCAAATTCAAGGGCACATAACTCTCGTCTTTCTGGTCAGATCAGCCTGAAAATTGAACTCATCCAAGATCTTATCGTCTGCAATCTTATGTCCAAGATTTGTCTTGATTGATCAATAATTGTAGATGCTAGAGTGTAAACAATGTCAAAACTAAGTATTTTTCGCATTCAAGGGCAGATAACTCCCGACTTTCTAGTTCGATCTGACCCATAATCGAACTCATCCGAGATCTTATGGCCATACATGTTTTGACCAAGTTTGGTCAAGATTGGCTAATATTTGTAGATGCTAGAGTGTAAACACGAAATTGTGGACGGACGGACAGACGGACAGACGGACGACGGACAAAAAGTGACCACAATAGCTCACCTTGAGCACTTCGTGCTCAGGTGAGCTAAAAACACTTCTAGTTTTGAAACGGGTACAGTTTTTTAACCCTTTTAACCCTTTCCCAAATCACCTGCTACAAGTACACGTACGCGTACAAGTTGGAAATCGAAACCTTCCCTAGATAGAAACGTGTACGTGTACATGTAGTTACAAGTACACGTACACGTACACGTACAAGTTTGAAATCGAAACCTCTCTATTATAACATCCCTTTTCAACAACAACCTGGTAACTGCAGCTTAAAACAAGCTGCTGTTACGAGGTTTTTGATGGGGAAATTGCCTAAGAATTTTTTTTTTACAGTTGACGATACCAAACCATTGGTGGGAGACAATTTCATCTGAAAGAATATTGCCGCCTCTAAGGATCGGACCCCGGACCTCACCAGTGAGAGTCTGATGCGCTTCCAATTGTATCATGGCCGCGGCCCCATAAAGACCTGAGGCCCCGGTTTCTCGAAAAGACTTTAGTACATACTCATTAGTACAATGCTCAACTTCGATGGAATACTCTCCTACATTGAAGGGTATTCGATTGAAGTGCACATGGATTTTGTGTGATTTGAGTACGGTACTCAGATTTGAGTCTGAGAACATACTTGAAGTTTTTTCGAGAAAATGGGGCCAGAGTAAAACTATGTTTGAGAAAGGAATAAGAAACGTTGTCACTCCCAGCTCTACTCTAGACCAAAATCAATAGCTCAGACAATCTTCTCTGATTCCATCTTATATGACCCTTTCCCAAACAGCAAGGTTTTGTGGATGGTCCAAGCACTGGTGGGGAACTCGGCCAAAACGAGGGACATTTTCTCACGATCAATGTATTCCGTCGGTGTTGTTATAAAATATCGTAACTACGGCTTTATCGAAGCCGTAGTTACAAAATTTTATAACAACACCGACAGTTCCTCAATACAAAACGGTAAACCCGGTCTGTTTATAGAACAAGTTCAATGTCATTAGAAAACAAGAGGACCATGATGGTCCTATATCGCTCACCTGAACCAAAATGATATGAGCAACATTTTTGTTCAATTTAATTGATATTTATGACTTTAAGACTGAAAACGAACTTATGATCAATAACATTATGAAAATCAAACTCATCCGAGATGTAACGGTGCCCAACATTGTGTCAAAGTTTTGCTTTGAATGATAAATAATTGTAGATTCTAGAGTATAAAAAAGGTCGATAACCGCCGAAAACAGCATTTCATCAAATTCAAGGGCACATAACTCTCAACTTTCTGATCAGATCCATTTGAAAATCCAACTCATCCAAGATCTTATGGTCCCCAAGAATGTGTCCAAGATTTGTCTTGATTGGTCAATAATTGTAGATTCTAGAGTGTAAACAAGGTCGAAAACAGCCGAAAATGGCCATTTTCAAGGGCACGTAACTCTTGACTTTCTCATCAGATCAAATAGAAAATCGAACTCATCCGAGATGTTATGGTCCCCAACATTGTGTCCAAGTTTTGTATTGATTGATATATAATTGTAGATTCTAGAGTGTAAACAAGGTCGAAAACAGCCGAAAATGACAATTTTGTCAAATTCAAGGGCACGTAACTCTGGACTTTCTGATCAGATCAGACTGAAAATCGAACTTATCCAAGATCTTATGGTCCAAAACATTATGTCTTAGTTTTGTCTTGATTGATCAATAATTGTAGATTCTATAGTGTTAACAAGGTCAAAACCAGCCGAATATGGCAATTTTGTCAAATTCAAGGGCACATAACTCTGGACTTTCTGATCAGATCATACTGAAAACCAAACTCATCCGAGATCTTATGGTCTCCAACATTGTCTCCAAGTTTTATTTTGATTGATCAATAATTGTAGATGCTAGAATGTAAACTTGGTCAAAAACGGCTTTTTTGGACATTCAAGGGCAGATAACTCAGCACATTCTGGTCCGATCTGGCCCATAATCGAACTCATCCGAGAACTTATGACCATACTTGTTTTGACTAAGTTTGATCAAGATTGATTAATATTTGTGGATGCTAGAGCATAAACACCAAATTGTGGACGGACAGACGGACGGACGGACAGACGGACGGACAGACGGACGACGGACAAAAAGCGATCACAATAGCTCACCTTGAGCACTTTGTGCTCAGGTGAGCTAAAAATCTATAAACTCACATTTAAACGCAAAATATCTATACCTTGTTGTAGCGAAAATTGTTTTAGTTCACCACCAGTGCCAAGGGCATAACAGACTCCAGAAATAATGAACTGTATTTTTCAACCAAATCACATGAGGTGCAAAAAGCATAAACAGATAGATCCCTCAGTGTTCTCCCCAGCCCAATAAGCTGTATTGGCCCCACTACAGCTTCATGTGAATCAGTGTAATGCCACTACAGCTTCAAAAGTTTCCCACAGCTTAATTTCTTCCAAATGGTCCCAAAAAAGGGAGATTTGTAGATAATCCATGTCAAAAAGGGATAAATAATGCATTCTTATAAAATAAAATGTAATAAATTTATGTAAAAACATTATGGGAAAAGAAGAAATTGCTCAAATTGAGCAATTTCTTCTGTACCCGTTATGTTTTCATTCACAATTATTTGCGTAAGCACAAAGTTTTTCAAGGTTTGCCAATGCCACTACGGCTTCAAAATATTCTGCGGAGAACCCTGTCCCTACTTTGTAATATTCATGTCATAATGATATATTACACCAAGTAACATTATACAAGTATACATTTTAAATTTGTGGATTATGTAATAATCTTTCAAACAGTCAAGATCATCATAAAATCGCCCCTCATCCCTTGCTATTCCATAAAGTAAATTTTCCATCCATTCATTCATTTGTTTGTTCAATTGTTCATTCATTCATTCATTAATTAATTCATTCATTCATTCTTAGTTCCTTTGTTTGTTCATTCGTTTGATCGTTCATTCATCATTCATTCCTTCATCATTCATTCATTCATTCATTCGTCATTCATTCATCATTCATTCATTCATAATCATTCATCATTCATTCATCATTCATTCATTCATTCATCATCCATCATTCATTCATCATCCATTCATTCACCATCCATCATTCATTCATTTCTCATTCATTCATCATTCATTCACCATTCATTCATCAATCATTCATCATTCATTCATAATCATTCATCATTCATTCATCATTCATTCATTCATCATTCAATCATCATTCATTCATCCATTCATTCATATTTCATTTATCATTCATTCATCATTCACTCATTTCTCATTCATTCATTCATTTATCATTCATTCATCATTCATGCATTCATTCATTCATCATACATTCATCATTCATTCATCACTCACTCATTCATCAATCATTCATTCATCACTCATTCCTTATACATCATTCATTCATCCATTTATCAATAAATTCCTCATTCATTCATCATTTATTCATTCATTCCTCATTCATTCATCATTCATTCTTTCATTCATTCATCATTCCTTCATTCATCATTCATTCATCATTCTATCATCATTCATACATCAATCATGAATGAATGATATATTCATCATTCATTCATCATTCATTCATTATTCATTCATTCATTCATCATTCATAATTCATTCATCAATGTATCATTCATTCATAATTCATTCATCATTCATTCATTCATTCATTCACCATTCATTCATCATTCATTCTTTCATTAATCCTTTCATCATTCATTCCTTCATTCATAATTCATTCATCATTCATCACTCATTCATTCATCATTCATGAATGAATGATATTCATTCATTCATCCTTCATTCATCCTTATTCATCATTCATTAATGAATGATATTCCTCATTCATTCATTCATTATTCAGTCATTCAATTATTCATCATTTATTCAGTCATTCATCATTCATTCATTCATCTTTCACTCACCATTCATTCATTTATCATGAATTCAATTATTCATCCTTCCATTCATTCACTCATTCATTCATTCACAATTCAATTCATTCATTCCCAATGGCAATCACTCAAAACCTTCAAAACAAGACCAACTAGAGCTTTCGCTCAGCAGACTAATACTCTATTGTGTTGAATTGTCTCCCTTGGATAACACGGGAAACATCTCAATAGGGAACAATTTTATCCAGATAAAAATGCCATAATTTCAGACAAACAAATAATAATGGATGGTGTTGTTATAAAATCTCGTAACTACAGCTTGAATCAAGCCGTAGTTACGCGATTTTGCAATAACACTGACATTTTATCAAAACATATAATGGTAAACTCAGTCTATCTTTAGCACAGAATTCATTGCTATCCACAGAATCCAGAACTTATTTTGGAGATAGTTAACTCTTTCAAAACAAGAGGGCCATTGGCCCTGAAGCGCTCACCTGATATAATAACTTTTTGTACACCAATTTTCAGGTTGATTGGGCAAAAATGTGACCTCTAGGGTGCACACAAGGTTTAACTAAGATTTGACCTCATGAACTAGAATTGATCAAGACAATCATTCTGATCAATTTTCAGGTTGATTGGGCAAAATCTGGCCTCTAGAGTGCAAACAAGGTTTTACAAAGATTTGACCTCATGACCCAGTTTATGACCCCAGATGACCCAATTTCAATCTTGTCAAAGAATTGATCAAGACAATCATTCTGATCAATTTTCAGGTTAATTGGGCAAAAAGTGTGGCCTCTAGAGTGCACACAAGGTTTTTCTAAAATTTAACCCTGTGACCTAATTTTTGACCCTAGGTGATTCTGATCAATTTTCAGGTTGATTGGGCAAAAAATGTTGCCTCTAGAGTGCACACAAGGTTTTCTAAGATTTGACCCTGTGACCTAATTTTTTACCCCGGATGATCCAATTTCGAACTTGTCGGAGATTTCATCAAGACAATCATTCTGATTAATTTTCAGGTTGCAGAGATATTTCTACAATTTCCAGACTGTGAGTCCTGGGGACTCGCTGGATTCCATATCAATGAGTCCAGCTACTAGTTCAGTGAGTCCAATACACTATTTTTAATAGGAAATCTGTAAAAAATGTTGCATCCTGGGACTCGCTTGAATTAAAACTTTGCATCCCAGAGACCAAATTGTGAGTAAAAGTAGCAGGATGCGCAGGTAAAAAAATCACTGGGTTGATTGGGCAAAAAGTGTGGCCTCTAGAGTGCACACAAGGTTTTTCTAACATTTGACCTCGTGACCTAGTTTTTGACCCCAGATGACCCAATTTTGAGCTTGTTCAAGTTTTCATCAAGACAATCATTCCGAGCAAATTTCAGGTTGTTTGGGCAAAACATGTGGCCTCTAGAGTGCACACAAGGTTTTTCTAAGATTTGACCCTGTGACCTAGTTTTTGACCCCAGATGATCCAGTTTCAAAGTTGTTCGAGAATTGATCAAGACAATCATTCTGATAAATTTTCAGGTTGATCGGGCAAAAAATGTGGCCTCTAGAGTGCACACAAGGTTTTTCTCAGATTTGACCCCGTGACCTAGTTTTTGACCCCAGATGACCCAATTTCAAACTTGTCCAAGATGTCATCAAGACAATCATTCTGATCAAATTTCAGGTTGATTGGGCAAAAAATGTGACCTCTAGAGTGCACACAAGGTTTTTCTAAGATTTGACCCCATGACCTAGTTTTTGACCCCAGATGACCCAATTTCAAACCTGTCTGAGATTTAATCAAGATAATCATTCTGATCAATTTTCAGGTTGATTGGGCAAAAAATGTGGCCTCTAGAGTGCACACAAGGTTTTACTAGGATTTGACCTCGTGACCTAGTTTTTGACCCCAGATGACCCAATTTCAAACTTGTCCAAGATTTCATCAAGACAACCATTCTGATCAAATTTCAGGTTGATTGGGCAAAAAATGTGACCTCTAGAGTGCAAACAGGGTTTTTCTAAGATTTGACCCTGTGACCTAGTTTTTGACCCCAGATGACCCAATTTCAAACTTGTCCGAGATTTCACCAAGACTATCATTCTGATCAATTTTCAGGTTGATTGGGCAAAAAATGTGGCCTCTAGAGTGCACACAAGGTTTTACTAAGATTTGACCTCGTGACCTAGTTTTTGACCCCAGATGACCCAATTTCGAACTTTTCCGAGATTTTATCAAGACAATCATTCTGAGCAAATTCCAGGTTGATTGGGCAAAAATTGTGGCCTCTAGAGTGCACACAAGGTTTTTCTAAGATTTGACCCCGTGACCTAGTTTTTGACCCCAGATGACCCAATTTCGAACTTGTCCGAGATTTTATCAAGACAATCATTCTGAGCAAATTTCAGGTTGATTGGGCAAAAATTGTGGCCTGTAGAGTGCACACAAGGCAAAGTTTGACGGACGACGGACGACGGACACCGGACGCCGGACGACGGACGCCGGACACAGCGGTATCACAATAGCTCACCATGAGCACATTCGTGCTCAGGTGAGCTAAAAAAAGGCCTGGCTTTGACATCGCCAATAGAAATGGCTTTGGCAAACATTGAGCCTTTGAGGCAAAAGAAAAAAATGCTGATGATCAGTATTTTATCCATTTGCCTCAATATTTTCTGTGCTATATTATACAGAAACCCTTCATAACAAGTGCATGTCGGATTGCGATGCAATACAGGAGTCCCCCACCGGATAACAAAAAATCCTTTCTTATAATATATCTCCTACTTACTAGATCTATAACTGCAGGGTTTTCCATGACGCACAAATCATGCGTCATTGTCGCAATTTCAAAACAAATGACCCCTTAGAAATTTACCTGAGGGTCATTAATGACGCAAGTTTTACAATCGAGATTTTCGTATGACCCTTGAGTCCTAAGGCATTTGACCCAAAAAATAGTAGAAATGACCCCTAACTTTGAAGGCAAGGGGGTCACTATGACCCCTAAATTCTCATGCTCAGGGAAAACCCTGAACTGTATACAAAATTTGAAGTTGCTAGCACATTAGGTTTTGGACAAAATGTCCCAAACAAAAATATAAGGGTAAAAACAACCAAGGGCAATAACTCCAAAAGTGGGCGGAGAAGAATGATTCTTGTACATGTATGCAACTTGTCCTCAATGAGTTCTATAAGTGTACAAAGTTTGAAGTTGCTATCACTGATGGCTCAGGAGATATGGTCCGGACAAAAATGTAAGGATAAAAAACAACAACGGACAATAACTAAAAAAGTGGATGTGGTAGAGTAACAGTTCTTGTGCATTACACTTCTTCTCAATGAGATCTACCAGTGTACAAAGTTTGAAGTTGCTAGGGCTTATGGTTTAGGAGATAAGTTCGGGACAAAAATGTAAGGACAGAAACAACAAAGGGCAATAACTCAAAAAGTGGACATGGCATAGTGACAGTTCTTGTACATGACACTTGTCCTCAATGATATCTATAAGTGTAGCAAGTTTGAAGTTGCTAGCACTTATGGTTTAGAAGATATATTCCTGACAAAAATGCAAGGGTAAAAACAACAAAGGGCAATAACTCAAAAAGTGGGTGTGGCAGAGTAACAGTTCTTGTACATGACACTTGTCCTCAATGAGATCTATAAGTGTACAAAGTTTGAAGTTGCTAGCACTTTAAGTTTAGGAGATATGATCCGGACAAGAATGTAAGACTAAAAACAACAAAGGGCAATAACTCAAAAAGTGGACATGGCAGAGTAACAGTTCTTGTACATGACACTTGTCCTCGATAAGATCTATCAGTGTACAAAGTTTGAAGTTGCTAGCACTTATGATTTAGGAGATATATTCCTGACAAAAATGCAAGGGTAAAAACAACAAAGGGCAATAACTCAAAAAGTGGGCGTGGCAGAATAACAGTTCTTAAACATGACACTTGTCCTCAATAAGATCTATAAGTGTACGAAGTTTGAAGTTGCTAGCGCTTATAGTTTAGGAGATATGATACGGACAAGAATGTAAGGGTAAAAACAACAAAGGGCAATAACTCAAAAAGTGGGCGTGGCAGAGTTATGGTTCTTGAACATGACACTTCTCCTCAATGAGATCTATAAGTGTACAAAGTTTGAAGTTGCTAGCACACATATTTTAGGAGATATGTTCCGGACAAGAATGTAAGGGTAAAAACAACAAAGGGCAATAACTCAAAAAGTGAGCATGGCAGAGTAACGATTCCTGTAAATGACACTTCTCCTAAATAAGATCTATAAGTGTACAAAGTTTGAAGTTGCTAGCACTTATAATTTAGGAGATATGATCCGGACAAGAATGTAAGGCTAAAAACAAAAAAGGGCAATAACTCAAAAAGTGGGCGTGGCAGAGTTATGGTTCTTGAACATGACACTTCTCCTCAATGAGATCTATACGTGTACAAAGTTTGAAGTTGCTAGCACACATAGTTTAGGAGATACATTCCGGACAAGAATGTGAGGGTAAAAACAACAAAGGGCAATAACTCAAAAAGTGAGCGTGGCAGAGTTATGGTTCTTGAACATGACACTTCTCCTCAATGAGATCTATAAGTGTACAAAATTTGAAGTTGCTAGCACACATAGTTTAGGAGATACGTTCCGGACAAGAATGTAAGGGTAAAAACAACAAAGGGCAATAACTCAAAAAGTGGGCGTGGCAGAGTAACGGTTCCTGAACATGACACTTCTCCTCAATGAGATCTATAAGTGTACCAAGTTTGAAGTTGTTAGCACATATGGTTTAGAAGATATAGCCCGGACAAAAGTGTGACGGACAGACGCACGGACGGACGGACGGACGGACAGACGGACGGACAGACGGAATCGAGCAAACCTATAGTCCCCCAACCGGTAACCGGTGGGGGACTAATAAACACTGATTATAAAATCTTCAGCAGCTGTCAAATTGGACATCCCTAATTTTTTGCTGTTTGGGAAATGGTTAAACCAATTTGACCAACAGATGTTACTCATTTACATGGTTCTCATACTTGTATTTCTTTTCTCTTCATTTTTAACCCATTACCTGCCAGTAAACTTTTGTACTGGTCGAAATTCAAAGATGTTGCAGACCACAATGTCAAGTTTGGTTTATTGCGGTTTTACACAGCCAGGTATCAAAACTGGGACCTCATGAGCGAGTCCATCTGATGTGCTACCACCTGCGCTAGCAAGTAAAGGCTTTTTTAAAACCCTTCAAGTTTCGAAAAATAGACCTAGTTTGACATCCCTAAAAGAAGAAAAGAATTGGAAAAACTTTGATACAAAAGAAGAAAAGGCTGATTATCATCATTTTCTCCTTTTGCTTCAATATTTTCTAACCAATATTGCACACAATTCATATCTATTATTAAAATACATTTTGCTGTCTGCGGGGACATTCAATGAAAATAAGACACCCATCTAACTTTTTTAGGTTGGGAAAAGGGTTAAAGTGGCTGATCCGGAGAGGATTAAGAGGGTTCAAAGGAACCTCCCTCTGTAGCTTGATTATAAATTATTAAGTCAAAATTATGACATATTAGGAAAACGAACAGGCTATTTGTATGTTTGAACCCCCTGCACAGAAATCTTGGATCCTCCCTAGGGTTAACCCTTTCCCAAACAAGACCTGGTTTTGATGTCCCTAATAGAAAACGATTGGGAAACATTGAAACAAGAGAAGAAACTGCTGATAACCAGCAGTTTCTCCTTTTGTCTCAATATTTTCTGTGCCATATTTTACATAAATCCTATCTTTAATAACATCCACTTTGTCATTTGTTGCAGTTTTTGAAGTAGATCACACTAAAATTTTGTTATTTGGGAAAGGGTTAAGAAGACTAATAAAACATTCTTTTTTACACTGTGACCAGGGTTAATGTCATGTAATGTTCTTACTAGCTAGTTTCTGCTTGACCTGATAATGACCCATAGCAATTATTAACACAATGCGAGAGTGGAAAAGACATTCTGAATTTGATATTTCAAATCCAAACCCTATGTTGTGGGTACTCATTTGGATCGTCTCAACGAGACGATTCAAATGAGTACTCACAACATAGGGTTTTATGACTGAAATATGAAATACTGCATATTGAAAAGTCAGTTTCCCCTCTTTATCTGAAGTTCTGACCGGTAGCTTGTAACACATACGGCACTGACCTCCCTAGTTCCAATGCACCTATTGCTAAAAGAATTGGTTTTGATGTCCCTAATATAGGGATCAATTTTATTGATGTCCCCAATGCACCTATTCCTACAAGACTTGGTTTTGATGTCCCTAATAGGGATACATTTTATCAAGTAAACAGTGACATAATTTTGGACAATAAAAGGTATTTTGTGGGTCTCAATCTAAAACGTTGCAACTACGGCTTGATTTAGGCTGTAATTACGAGATTTTATAACAACATAGACGATTTAGCAATATCATAATGTTAAATCAAGTCTATTTTTAACATAAAATGTGTTGCTTTTGAAAATATTTGGGGAAAAGAAGAAAATGCTGATGATGGATTGACCAGTTTTTTCTGCCTTTGGCCTGAATATTTTCTTTACTATATTGTACAATTCATATTTTAACTCTTTCCGAAATGGCAAAATTTGAGGGATAATTTTTATTTGAAAGCTGCTCTAGATTGACAAAATTGATGTGGATAAAAATTGGATTTGTGTACATTTAAGCCAAGAAAATATTGAGGAAAAGGGAAAACAGCATTTTCTGCTTTTGCCCCAACATTTTCACAAGCCTCTTTAATTGGAACGTCACAACCAGAACTAGTTTGGGAAAGAGTTGGTCAACATCCATATTATTGTCATCTGCAACAGCTTTCCAATTGGAACAGTCGGAAATTGACATCTGGGCATTGTCTCAATAATCTTCATGATTCTAATCTTTGCTATAAATGATTCGGATCAGAAAGGTTTCTTATTTCAGTAGCTTTTATCTTGTCATCTGCTACAAGTTTTCTTTTGATTGATTGATTAATTGATTGATTGATTGATATTTATTGAATGATTGAGATTTATTGATTGAGATTTATTGATTGAGATTGATTGATTGATACTCTCCAAAGCCGAGGTCTATTGATTAACCATCAAATATGACCTCTGCTGTTTTTGGTACACAAATAGCCTATTTGGTCGTCATAATCTAATTATAGCACATCATTTGAATTATCGAATCAAAATCATTCAGTTTTATCTTGCATGATCATTACGCATACATTACGTCGCTTCTATTTTTGGCTGAAGCCGGTAACATTTGAATTATCGAATCAAAATCATTCAGTTTTATCTTGTTTGATTACGTATACATTACATCGCTTCTATTTTTGGCTGAAGCCGGTAATTTGAAGCGTTAGCCAATGAAAGTTTGTATCAGCTTTTTAAAATTTTTTGTTGTGTAAAGCCAACGATCGGATACCGAAATCCCACCAAGGCGCCAAGATTAGACGTGGAATGACCCCGCAGGAACAGAGCATCATTATATCATAATGGAATGAAGAGAGAATGTGCTCTGTTCTTAAGAGAGTAATTGATTGATTGATTGATTGTTCGATTGATTGATTCAGATTGATTGATTGATTGATTGATAATGGATGGATTGATTGATTGATTGATTGAGATTTATTGATTGATTCAGATTCATTGATTGATTGATGGTGGATGGATGGAACGGGTGGTTTGCGATCTATTATTTTGGGTTTATTAAACCTTTCCCACTTTCCCAAACAAGACCGGGTTTTGACGTGCCTATTAGGAAAGGCTTTGGAAAACATTGAAACAAAAGAAGAAACTGCTGACAACCAGCAGTTTCTCCTTTTGTCTCAATATTTTCTGTGCTATATCATGCACAAATCCCTTACTTTTTAACATCAACTTTGTCATTTACAGCAGCTTTATAATAGAACCACCCTAAAATTGTGTCGTTTGGTAAAGGGTTAAGCCACTTTCAATAGCATTTCAGTTGTGGAAGACAAAATTATATGCCAATCTAGGATTCAAACCCCCAATCCCTTGATTGATTGGCCTAGCAAAATTGAATGAGCTATAATCTAGGTTTAATTCATCCCCAGCAAAAAAAGTTCAAGAAAACATTTCTAGTTCTCGAACTGTTCTAGAATGTTAAATGGCACTTCTAGAGCAGTTCTAGAAGTGCCATTTAACATTCTAGAACAGTTCAAGAGCAGTTCTTGAACTTTAATGAATTTTTCACAAGGGATACTATTCTTTTTAACCCTTTCCCAAACAAGACCTGGTTTTGACGTCCCTAATAGAAAAGGCTTGGGAAAACGAAGAAACTGCTGATAACCAGCAGTTTCTCCTTTTGTCTCAATATTTTCCATGCTACATTGTACACAAATTCTATCTTAAACAAGGTCCATTTGTCATCTGCAGAACCTTTTTAAATGGAAATTTTGAAAATTTGCCATTTGGGAAAGGGTTAAAAGAATTTTAATTGAGATTTTTTAAAGCAATAAAAAGACCACAGTGATTATCCGGTGCCCTGACCCAATACATGGCCGCGATCATGAGGACACTGACCAGTGTGGGCTGACCAGTGGTCATTGACACCGTGCACTCCCGCCAGGTCATTATGCTGCGATTGACCAATGCCATGCTATAACTGACCAATACATAACACACCCTACAAAACACATAAATCAATATTTAAATTTAGAATTAACCCTTTCCGAAACAAGACCTGGGATTGATGTCCCTATTTTAAATGGCTCTGGTAAACATTCAGACAAAAGAAGAAATTGCTGATAATCAGTAATTTCTCATTTTGCCTCAATATTTTCTGTGCTACATTGTACAGAAATTTACATATTTGATTACAGTTATTTTGCTATTCACAACAGCTTTCAAATTTGAACAGTCCAAAATTTCTTTGGGAAAGGGTTAAAAGTAGACTGGCTGCCTGTCTCCTTATAGATTTGCTCCCAGTCTAATTGTTAAGAAAATACAATAAAATATCGTTGCTTTTCCACAAAAATCTCTTAACTGCAACTGAGAACAAGCTGCAGTTATGAGGTTTTTGTTTAAAAGCATCAATATGTTTAACCTTTTCTAAAACAAAACCTACCATGAAGAAACATTGAAAGAAAAGAAGAAATTCCTTAATTTCTTCTTTTTCTTATATTTTCTGTGTTATACTGTACATTCATACTATTTTCAACTTCTGATCTATATTTTGTTGTCTGCAACAGTTACTGCTTTCAAATTGGGATTTGGACCTATGACTGATCTAACAATCATTCATTTGGGAAAAGGATTTTTATTCTAGGACTGTGCTTCAAGGGTTTTTAATTCTTAGAGGACTGTGAGCTTCCAACCCACACCAAAAGACAACTTCGGTTTCAGGTCTTTGACCGTTACCATTTGACCAATCTGACTTCAAGTTTGGATGTTGAAACATATTTTAGATTCCCGAAAACTTGTTTTCAATTTTTCCAAAGCTAAAATTTGATTGATCCGAAGAAAGGCCACAGAAGATGACCTCTAACGCGTAGTCCTCAGATGTTACTGAATTTATTCCGAAAGTAGACTTTTTTGTCTTTCCCATCATCTTTCAAGCCAACTATTCAAGATTCAGATTGCAAATTTTCCGTAAGAAATTTAAAGACAATGCCTCATCAGGCAGCTTCCTTACATAGCACGTTCTAGGAAAAATAGAGAAACAAATTAATTAATCCCGTTCATGTTTTACCAGGTTACCATGGTAACTATGTAATTGACAACAATGACAACACACCTCAAGTTTTTCAATCGGACATGAAAAGCTCCATTAAAACGCCAGAAACAGATTCCAAATAATCACAGCTCTAGGCAATGATGAAAGAAAAATTTCGAATGTAAAATTTATTGCTAAACGTCGATCAAATCCTATGTTGTGGGTACTCATTGGAATCGTCTCATCAAGACGATTCCAATGAGTACCCACAACATAGGATTTGGACAAGAAATGGTGGATATCAGTTTATAAAATGTGATCGCATTTGGTTTATCAATAGCTCCCTGTTTGCAATGGAATGTTTCGAAACAGGATTTTCAGAGACATTATTTGTTTCAAACATGCAAATCAGAAATAAGAAACAGTGAAATTACATTTCTATTATATAAATGATAGAATCTAGAATTCTGTTGCGTTTTGTTGGGGTTTTTTTTGTCTCTAGGCAATAATTTTTCAATACTTTTTTTCAATAAAAGTTGGAAAGACAATTTGTCACTGAATTCTGTCAATAGTTTCTATTTTTGTCCAATAATCAACTAGCGAGATTGTTCAATTCCAAGAAATATTCCAGAAATAATTTCATGGAAGCTAGCCACTGAAAAAAGTGTCAAGCAACAATCAACCATTATGGGGCCTTTTCCCCAAATGGCAATCTTTTCACATTGGTCATATTTTAACCCATTACAACTCATTGTCAATGACCCTTTTGGCGCCTCACAAGATAAAGGTTATGGAAAAAATGTGAAAAATGAAGAAATTGCTTGTGACAAGCAAATTCTTCATTTTCCACAATGTTTTCTCCCAGAAAAATATATTTTTTTTAAAAATTTCGTAGACTATATAAAATGTTGTCTGTAACTTCTTTGAATTTGGGCCAATCTAAATTTTCTTGTTTGGTTACAAATGGGTAACCTGTTAACATTAAACTCTTTCCCAAATAAGACCAGGTTTTGACGTCCCTAATAAGCTTGGGAAAACATTGAGGCTAAAGAAGACAAGAGCTGTCCGAAGACAGCGCGCTGGACTTTCTAAGTTGCTTAGTATAAAGGGGGCATAACTCCAAATATAGTGGAGCCAGGGTCATGGGCCCTGGTAGTAAGGTAGAGTGTGTGATGGTGAATAAGTATTCCAAGTTTGGGTTGAATCCCTTTGATAGTATGGAAGTCATTGATGTTTGAAAAACTTAAACCTTTGTTGCAACGCGAAAGCCGACGCCAACGCCGACGCCAACGCCCGGGTGACAGTATAAGCTCTCATTTTCTTCGAAAAGTCCAGCTAAAAATGCTGATAATCAGCATTTTCTCCTTTTGTCTCAATATTTTTTGTGCAATATTCTACGCAAATCTTATCAGTATCAACATTTATTTTGTCATGTACAGCAGCTTTCAAAGTAGACCACCCTAAAATTATGTCGTTCAGGAAAGGAAATAAGTCGATATGGTTAAAGTTATTCATAGTCTGGAGACATTATTGTCCAGGATTACAGTAGCCTGGCTACCTAATTTGCATAATCACTGCCAATGGTCATTCAAAACAGGTATTTCATCCCACACTGACCCCGCTGACATGACCCCTAAACACGGTCACATGACCTCAAACCCCTCCGGTCAGTTGTGGTCAGTCTTACAACTAGGTGATGAGAATTTGATATAAAATCCCTTTTCCCAAACAAGACCTGATTTTGCTGTCCCGAGTAAAAATTGTTTAGGAAAGCATTGAGGCAAAAGAAGAAAATGCCGATGATCAGCATTTTCTCCTTTAACCTCATTCAATACTATTTATACTATAAAGATTATAATGTGTACAACAAATCCATTTTGTCATCTGCAGAAGCTTTCAAATACAGATGTCCTCCATATTTGCCATATGGGAAAGCCTTAAAATCCCTTTTTTGTTACAATCAGTTTTCAATTACTGAATCAGGGCTCAGGATGACAGATTAATTTACACCTAAAAGACAAAATATCCCATTATCCTTAGTAAAACTTTATCTTGTAGGTACTCATTTGAATCATCTGAGTGATATAGGGATATTGCATGATTTGGGCTAGAAGAAGTAGATGTTTTATGCCACAAACCCCACTTTCAAAAGCAATGTAGGCAATTACCATGGCCAGGGATTGAGGGGCAAATTATTCATGACTAAGTACCCAAGATCAACAATACCTAAACATAGCTTTTAGCTTGACATTACTATGTTGTTGGTGCTCATAAGAAATGCAAAATGCAAAATTTAAGGTAGCATACCAGTAATGTGGCCATTTTGAGATTCATAAAACATTGAATTTTTTCATGCGTTGTCGTTGCGTATCCAAACCTATTCGAGCACCGTCGTAAACAATCAGCGGTGGACAGTTCTACCGCCAAATATTTTCGACGTCGAGCGAATCCAATTAGGGGTAGTCTACCTTAATCAAACTTTTTGCCTCATGTTATTATCACGTTGAAGTACTTAAGGTAGTACAACTATTATTTCATTAAGAATTTTCTTTTATTACCTGCAGCCAGGTCTTGTGGACATCTTATGCATTTGAATGACCAAATTCTTTTTGTCACCTGAATATGACAGCTTGGTCAGTTTGCTTTCAATACCAAGTCCCTGCTTTTTAACCAAAACCTCGTAACTGCAGCTTGTTTTAACCCTTTCACTGCCAAATATTTTTTTCGGACGTGTTTCTCACCGCTGAATTAATTCGAAGAAATTTCGATACCCTGTTCACAAAAACATGCATAACTTTTGACTCATTTGATGGATTCCTTTCAAATTTTCAGCACATACAGACAAATGAAGCACCTATATGTGACCAAAATTTAAAGGTAATTTATGAAATAATTTTTTTTTTTTTATGTTGTTGGTACTCGTCCCCATAAATTTGTCGACAAAAGTCGCCTATGGCAGGGAACCCCTCGTCGACAAAAGTCGCCTATGGCAGTGAAAGGGTTAAGCTGCAGTTACGAGGTTTTTGTTGAAAAGCGACAATGTCCCTAAGCCAGGTCCAAGCGGGGAATCATGTGACACAATAAAAGGGATCGGTTTCATCAAATAAACAGTAACGTAGAGTCTGACAAACACAATGGCAAAACTTTATCTACAGTGTTCTCCCCAGTCTAATGAGCTGTATCGGTACCACTACAGCTTCATGTAAATCAGTATGATGCCCCTATACAGCTTCAAAGTACCCTACAGCTTAATTTCTCCAAAATGGTCACCAAATAGAGACATTTAGATGTGTTTCGTGTCAAAAACTGACAAATAATGCTTTCTTATACATTAACCCTTTCCAAAACAAGGCCGGGTTTTGACGTCCCTAATAGAAAAGACTTGGGAAAACATTGAGACAAAAGAAGAAACTGCTGATAACCAGCAGTTTCTCCTTTTGTCTCAATATTTTCTGTGCCATATTTTACACAAATCATATCTTTTATAACATCCATTTCGTCATTTATGGCAGTTTTTGAAGTGGATCACCTTAAAATTTTGTCGTTTGGGAAAGGGTTAAAATGTGACAATTCTGTATAAAACCATAATGGGAAAAGAAGAAATTGCTCAAATTGAGCAATTTCTTCTTTTCCCATCATGTTTTTATTCACAATTATTTTAATTGGCACAATTATAATTTGCCCCCACTTAAATTTGCCCCCACGGCTTCAAATTATTCTGTGTAGAACCCTGATCTATATTAGGTGTTTTAGCACAATATTCTAGGCCAACTCACAAAATGGATCCCCATTTCAGAAAAGTGTCAATCTTTCTTTTTTAAACTTGACAATTTGAATTGAGTTTGAAGCAGAGAAAGTGGGAAAATGCAAGAAATAAGCTTGATGCGGTAGATCTTTTAAAATTCAGCTGATAACAAAGTTTTTGATGACCAACAAAAATTTTGCACAATAAAAAGTTACTTCAATGCAAAGGTTACGAAGTCGAAGGTCAAAGAACATTCTACATGGCAAAATTATATCACAAACAAATTCTCTTACCTTCAAAAAGAATTTTCCAGTATAGATATACTTCAATTTCACAAAATTTTAAATGTAAATATTTCCCTTTACCTTTAATCGATACCATTTAAACGAAAAAATAAGATGGATGGCTTGCCTTTTGTCTAAATAATGTAGCATTTATGTGCATATTTTTATGACATCAATGACCCTTTCCATGACAAGAATAAACATCCAAAAGATCTTAAACCATGGGTTTTAACCCTTTCCCAAACGACACAATTTTAGGGTGATCCACTTCAAAAACTGTAAACAAGAGGACCATGATGGTCCTATATCGCTCACCTGAACCTAAATGATATGAGCAACACTTTTGTTCAATTCAATTAATATTTATTACTTTAAGACTGAAAAAGAACTTATGGTCAATAAGGTTGTGAAAATCTAACTCATCCGAGATCTAAATTATGGTGCCAAACATTGTACAGGGCTCCAGATAAGAGGGGGTGGTGACTTTTCAAACTGCAATAATGCTGTCAGTGATCATCAAACCCTATGTTGTAGGTACTCATTTGTATCGTCTCATCGAGACGATTCAAATGAGTACCCACAACATAGGATTTGAATTCGAAAAAACATTGTTAGTATGTCTTCACCTCCACTTATCTGTAGCCCTGATTGTATCCAAGTTTTGTCTTGATTGATAAATAATTGTAGATTCTAGAGTATAAACAAGGTCGATAATAGCCGAAAACAACAATTTTGTCAAATTCAAGGGCACAAAACCCTCGACTTTCTGATCAGATCAGACTGAAAATCAAACTCTATGAGATCTTATGGTTCCCAACATTGTGTCCAAGTTTTGTATAGATTGATCAATAATTGTAAATTCTAGAATGTAAACAAGGCCGAAACCAGCCGAAAATGGCAATTTTGTCAATTTTAAGGGCACATAACTCTCAACATTCTCATCAGATCAGACTGAAAATCAAACTCATCCAAGATCTTATAGTCCCCAACATTGTGTTCAAGTTTTGTCTTGATTGATAAATAATTGTAGATTCTAGAGTATAAACAAGGTCGAAAACAGCAAAAAACAGCAATTTTATCAAATTCAAGGGCACATTACTCTTGACATTCTAATCAGATCAAACTGAAAATCGAAGTTACCTGAGATCTTATAGTCTCCAACATTGTGTCCAAGATTTGTCTTGATTGGTCAATAATTGTAGATTCTAGTGTGTAAACAAAGTCGAAAACAGTAAAAAACAGCAATTTTGTCAAATTCAAGGGCACGTAACTCTTGATTTTCTGATTAGATCCGACTGAAAATCAATCTAATCCCAGATCTTATGGTCCAAAACATTGTGTCCAAGTTTTGTCTTGATTGAATAATAATTGTAGATTCTATAGTGTAAAAAAGGTTGAAAACGGCCGAAAATGGCAATTTTGTCAAATTCAAGGGCACGTAACTCTTGACTTTCAGATCAGATCAGACTGAAAATCAAACTCATCTGAGATCTTATAGTCCCCAACATTGTGTCCAAGTTTTGTCTTGATTGACCCTTTCCCACACATTGGCGCTTTTGGATGCCCCACAAAATAAAGGCTTTGGAAAACATTGTGACAGCAATTTCTTCATTACCCACAATGTTTTCTACCAAGAAAGACCAAAAAATGTTAAATTTTGTTCAATGGAACTTGTCGTCTGCAACACCTATGATTTTGGACTAGGCTAAAATTTTGTTGTTTGGTAATGGAGTGTAAATCTATTTATATCCTCTATCAAACTACAGAGCTCCAGATAAGAGGGAGTGATGACTTTTCCAATTGTAATAGTTCTGTTATTGTTCATCAAACCCTATGTTGTGGGTACTCATTTGTATCGTCTTGTCCAGACTATTCAAATGAGTACCCACAACATAGGGTTTGGAATTGAAATAACAAAGTTAGAATGTCTTCACCCCCACTTATCTGTAGCCCTGAAACTAGATAACTCTACTTATACTGAAAAAAGTAGTGTCAGAGTTCCTTCCCTTAGATTAACTCTTTTTTGAGTGGCAATTTTGCCCAATTCAAGGGCACATAACTCTCATCTTTCTGGTCAGATCAGACTGAAAATTGACCTCATCCAAGATCTTATGGTCTCCAACATTATGTCCAAGTTTTGTCTTGATTGATCAATAATTGTAGATGCTAGAGTGTAAACAAACTTAAAAACAGCATTTTTTGACATTCAAGGGCAGATAACTCCGCACTTTCTGGTCCGATCAGGCCCATAATCGAACTTGTCCGAGAACTTATGATCATACTTGTTTTGGCCAAGTTTGATCAAGATTGAGTAACTTTTGTGGATGCTAGAGTGTAAACACCCCAAATGTTGACGGACGGACGGACGGACGGACGGACGGACGGACGGACGGACGACGGACAAAAAGTGACCACAATAACTCACCTCGAGCACTTCGTGCTCAGGTGAGCTAAAAATGATAAAATGGATGGTATTAAAGATAGGATTTGTGTAAAATATGGCACAGAAAATATTGAGACAAAAGGAGAAACTGCTGGTTATCAGCAGTTTCTTCTTTTGCTTCAATGTTTTCCCAAGCCATTTCTATTTGGGACGTCAAAACAAGATCTTGTTTGGGAAAGGGTTAAAATGAATTCCTTGCTAACAGGCAGCCAGATGTTGCATATAAATATACATGAACATAATTATATCCTAGCCCCGAACAATATTTCACCAAATGTTTCTTTTCCAAGATGTTAGTATGAACAATAACCAGTAATGAATAATAAGTTACTCTTTCAAAAACAACTTCGATATGGTTTGGACGTCCCTGACAGAAAAGGCATGGGGAAATATTGAGACAAAAGAATAAATTGCTGATGATCAGCAATTTCTCCTTTTGCCTAAATATTTTTGTGGTATATCATACACATTACACAAATCATATTTTTAGCAGCACCAAGTCTATCGTTTACACCAATTCTACCATTTGCAGCTGCATTTCAAATTGAACTGGTGACAAGTCTGGGAATTTTTGTCGTTTGGGAAAGGGTTCATGTGTCTCGTCACTCTCGTGTAATAATTACAGCTACAAATCGTCTAGTCTTGACAGTTCTGCAGTAAAATCACTGAACTTGACCTGATACTCTAGCACACAACAAAAGTGCAAGCGTACATAGGTACTATCCCATTTCTTAAACAGTAATTACCCAGCAACATTAACCCAGGACATTTACATATATGATGACCCCACTTCGGCAATGTTTTGGTAAGACGCTCAACTACCGGACAATGCAGACGAAAATTAAGTTATTCTGAGCTATTTTTGGTCAATTATACTGTCCCATTTCTTCAAACAGTTACAGAGAGTAATGATAATTAACACAGTGGAGAATCATGTGACAAAACAATTGTGGATAATATTCATTATTTCTATTAATATGCGACTGATTTCAATACAGTTTGACATAAGAAGGTAGAAATATGTCGTGGACATTTTGGATGTGGTTGATTTTAAAAAGTTAGCTGATAAAAAAGTTATTGATTACTAAGTAAAATTGTACAAGATTGCCAATAACTTTTTTATTCAACTAAAAAAATAAACCATGTCTAACTCCTGACATTTTTCCACCATCTCTGCTCTTAATCGGTCATGTTTTTACAGAATTATTGAAAATTTTCTGCAATAATTATCATTGTTATTATTGTTCTGTTGTGTGATTCCCCGCCATGAAAAACATGTGTTACACGTCTCACGTGGATGTAATAATTGTAACAAAATGAGCCAGAATCTGGAAAGGGGTCCCTTATAGTATTTGTGACAGCTGTGATTCACGATCTGTGATGATCAGCTTGTGCCTTAAAGTGCTGTCTGACTGGCACCCATGCTGATGACAGATGTCTTATGATTGCTACATGTCATGAAGAAGCTGTAAGAGGACAACATGGTTCTTGATCAGACTGTGTGTATAGGCAGGCTGTTCTAGAACCATATTGGGCTCAAAAGCCTTAAGGGACCTTTTTCCAGATCCAGGCTCAAAATGTTAAGCCATGTCAGTTCTGCAATAAAATCACTGAACTTGACCTAACACAGTCACTATGATACAATAAACTGAAAGAACCCCCTCATCACGATGACGGGGAATAGGGTGACAAAAAACAACAATAAATTGCCGAAAATATTCCATAAATCTGTTAATATGTGATCAATTGAAAATGGTTTTGAACGGATTGGGTTGTTTTATTGGGGTTTTACGCTGATTTCAACTGATTTCAACAGTACAACCACAACACCTTAACCGAGCCTTCAGCTGCTCACCCACATAGGATAACGACATCAAACCATTGGTAGGTGACATTTTGTCAGAAAGGATATATCATATTTGCCTCGGCCAGGTATCTATCCCAAGACCTCTCGAATGAGAAGCAGAAGCGCTACCAACTACGCTATGACCGCCGCCTTGGTTTTGAACAGAGGTGGTGTACAAATGTCAGGGATTTGTTCTATATGATAGATCTTTTCACCCTTTCCCAAACAAGAACTGGTTTTGACCTCCTTAACAGACTGATGAGGCTTGGGAAAACAATTACATTGAGGCAAAAGAAGAAAGTGCTGACGATCAGCACTTTCTCCCTTTGCCTCAAAATTTTTAGAGCCTTATTATACACAAATTCAACCTTGATTAACATCTAATTTGTTGTCTGCAGCAGCTTTTGAATTGAACCGCCCCAGGATTTTGTCATTTGGGAAAGGGTAAATCAATGATGGTATTACCAGACAGCAAAATTTCAGACTGGTTCAAATTCAAAGATGTTGGTAGACGACAATTTCAAGAGGATGAAATTGGATGATTTTGGGTCTTTCTGAGTAGAAAACATTGTGGGAAATGAAGAAATTGCTTGTCACATGGACTCTTTGACTCCACTTTGTGTCGAACCCTGTTTGGCCATCCAATTAGCCATTTGCACATAATTGTTAGATGGGTACCGTTAGAAAATTTGTAACCGTTTCATTCCTACTAGCAGAGGGGGAAGGGGAGGGGGATGCAAAGAGGGGAGGGGGATTCAACAGTTTTCAAGTGACAAGGTGTCAAAACCTCAGACAAACACAAGTTGTTGACATTTATGATAATAAAAAAATCATAGAAAACATTGAGAGAAAATGCTGGTGTCATCAATTTTGCTTTACCAATGACGTGTTTAGTGCTTATATTCGTATACTGTAAAAAGCCTTGAATAAATCAAAGACAAACATTGGTACGATTTTCAAGTCAAAATCAACAATCCAGTCGCATTTTTATATGTCAAATTCTTGTTTGTGGTTTTCTTCCCCTTCAGGCAAAATATGATACCTGCTATGCCACAAAAACAAAATCAAGGTTGTATTGAGTTGATGCGGAGAATAAGGATATTCATTGATTAGTTTGCATACATAGCATTAATCTGATTAACGGTTCTATGAGGTAATATTTAAAGAGAAACAATATTTACACCTACCGTCGGCTTACTGATGTCGCCATGTTTTGATTTGACCAGTTCATTAGCATAAAATGCATAAACAGAACAACTTCAACCCAAAACATATTTTTGAAATAACAAATTTCAAGATGAGTTGTAAAAATTGAAATTGATGGTGAAATATCTGAATAATATACATTGATTTTTCAATCAATCGATGTTATTTGTATTGTCATTTGATGATAAATTAAAGAATTTACATTTATGCTTGATCAGGGCCGCAATGTCAATATTTGATGTGACGTCATCCAATTTTCACCGCAGGGCACATGGCGATCCACATGTCAAAACGCCGTGAAATCTTTCTAGCAGATTTTCCTTAACGAGATGGCGTCTGTGGTCAATTTGATTGATTAACTCGTCTTAATTTCATATTTTGTGCCTTATTGTCTGCAATGTAGAATACTAATTAGACTTGGAAAAAATGTTTTCTATAGGCACTTGCATGACGGGCGCATTTCTCGAAACGTGACAGGTGGTTGAAATTTTAATGCAAGGGAAGCAACTCGTACATTTTAGTGAAAAATAGTATACATAGAGTTTTTTCCCTTGCATAAAAAAAAGCTTACAAAAATCCATACCTATTTCATTTTGGTTGTATACTAAAGGCAGGTGTTTCAAATTATATTATTTTATTCATGTTTCATATGACAATGTTCATCTGACTTCGCCAGTTTAACCCATTACTGCACAGTGACGCATTTTGACTACCTCGCAAAAAAAAGCTTGGTAAAATATTGTGGAAAATGAAGAAATTGCTTGTGAGAAGCAATTTCTTCATTTCCACAATGCAAAATTCTATTCACTCGAAATTGTCGTCTGCAACATCTTTGAATATGGAAGATTCCACATTTTTATCACATGGTAATAGGTTGTCGGGGTTCCGGGGCATCTAGGGGTGTCTGTGTTTCACAGTTGTTCACAATTTTGCTCGGAAAGACCACTGGGCGCACTTGAAAATATAATGATGTTGAAGCCCGGGCTTCCAGACCTCGGTCTAGATATTTAACGCGCCTGGATATAGCTCTTTAGGTTGTTGGTCCGTCTTCCGTCATCTTCGCTAGCCAAGGTTGAACCCACCTACGTTTGTATTCACAATACAATATGTTTGAATACAGAAACGACGTTACGTCGTAGATGTCACCCTTGGCTTGCGAAGATGGTCTTCCGTACGCACCACTAGTTAGGGCATACTCTTACGGCATAATTATGTGTCTGTTCATGACTTGATCTATTCCAACCCAACTACCATCAACACTCATTTTAAGATCGACAAAGAAAAAGACAAAATCCTTCCAGGAGATAAAATTAGCACTTGTTTCGGACGACCAAGCAAAATTTTTGCTTGTCAGAAGCAATTTCTTCATTTAAAAAAAAGGTTTCTATCCTATAGGTCCAAAGACTTTTAATTTCACTTGAAATTGTCGTCTGCAACATCTTTGAAGTTGGACTTGGCTAAACGTTTGCCGTCTGGTATTGGTTACACGGACGGATCCAGGATTTTTTCCAGGGGGTTCCAAACCCAAATGATGGCTTTATATATACTAACGTTATATATTATAGTCAAAATTTGATTTTCGGCCAATGCAGGGGGGGGGGGGGGGTCCGGACCCGCGACCCATCTAGATCCGCCCTTGGGTTAAAAGATCCACCTCATCCAGAATATCCCTGGCGTTGTTTCGTCTCCTCTGATTCAAATAATTTTAACCATTTCCCAATCAAGATCTGGCTTTTGCGTGCCTAAGGTAATTAAAAAAACATTGGGCAAAAAGGAGAAAAGTAACAAACACAACAACAAACAAAAAAAGCAAACAATAAAAAAACAAACAAACAAAAACAAAGAGGAAGGAGAACCTTTAGCTTTAATGGATACATTGCATTTCAAAAATATTAATACATCTTATCGAGACGATTGAACGTGTACCCACAACATAGGGTTTGCAGTTAAAATAACCAATTAATAATGCCATCATCTGTTGATCTGTATGGTAAAAGACTCAGCCAAGGTCAGCCAGATAAAGTAGTTGGAAAAAGAACATAGTAATAGCCAGATACTAATTATTCTCTCATTAAAAATGATTTAAATGCGACACTTGGGAGGGAAAACAAAGGTTCCATTAAGAGCTTCGCGGGGCAGCCCAGATATGTCAAAGAGGGCCGTATCAGTAATATTGGGCACTCGTTTCAAATGAAGGGCAGATAATTCAAGAACAAATAAAAGTGGTGGTATGCATGTACAAGCAGACAACATGGAGATAAAAGCGGCCATCACGTGCGATGGCTCGAACAAATGGTTTTGGAAACCAGCATTCTTTTATCTATTAGACTCGCCCAATCCTGTGTAAGCCAAAATGTTAGGATGCTCGGATTCAAAAGCTGATGCACCTGTGCACCTTACAAAATGGATGTTGACAAAGATTGAATTTGTGCAGAAAACAGATAGACAACGTCACAAGAAAACATCGAGACAAAAGAAGAAAATGCTGGTTATCACAAATCGCGATTCAAGAATTTGGAACCAAAATACTTAACTACGCTACTCATTAGAATCAGATTTTTTAGACATTTGATAAGAACTTTGACTAAAGGCAGAATACCCGTAATGTGGTCATTTTGAGATTCATAAAACATCGGATTTTTTTTCGAGCGGCGTCGTTACGTATCCGAACTTATTCGGGTGCGGTGGTAAACATTCGGCGGTGGAAAGTTTTTGACGTCGCCCGAAAAATTCCGACGTCGCGCGAATCTCATTAGGGGTAGACTACCTTAACACTTTCCCAAACAAGACCATGGTTTTGAGGTCCCAAATAGAAAATGCGTGGGAAAACATTGAGGCAAAAGAAGAAACTGCTGATTACCAGCAGTTAATCCTTTTGCCCCAATATTTTCTTGGCTATATCACACACAATTTCAATCTTTATTAACACCCATTTTGCCATCTGCAACAGCTTTCAAATTGGATGGCCCTAACATTTTGTCGTTTGGGAAGGGGTTAATTAGTATTTTTGTAACGGAAAGCATGACCGCAATGTAAGTTCAAACCTAACTTTACGCCCCATGTATTTCTTCGCATGGTCTGTCCTTTACTTATAAATAATAAAACATATTGCTGCTTTTCAACAAAAAACTCGTAACTGCAGCTTAAAACAAGCTGCAGTTACGAGGTTTTTGTTTACAAGCGACGGTATTATTATGATTGAAATCGTATGGACTAATTGGCATCGCTAACATTCGCCCAAACAATAAATTTATACACTATCCCAATTTGGAAGCTGCCGCAGACGACAAAATTGGTTTAGATAGTCAAATAATCGAATTTTGCCTAGTATCAAAGTAGATATTGAAGGAAAATGATAAAATGCGAATAATTAACATTTTCTTCTGTTTCTACAATATTTTCTAGTCTCCTCTGTTTCAAAGACGTCAAAAATCGGTGTTGATTGGGAAATGAAAAAGGGTTAGCTTAATATGTCCACAAATTATTATCTGATAATCCATAGAATTTTCATCCCCAGTGAAAATATCGTCAAGGATTTGTTTTTTTAAAAGACACAGGTAAAAAAAATATTTCAAGCCTTTCCAAACAGATAAATCTTTTATTCGTCTAGTTTACCTCATTACTGCACAGTGACGCCTTTTGATTCTCTCACAAGAAAATGTTTGGGAAAACATTGTCGAAAATGAAGAAATTGCTTGTGACAAGCAATTTCTTCATTTTCGACAATGTTTTAAAATCCAAAATGGGAATGTTTTTTTTTTTTTTTTAATTTTCATCTACCTGAAATTGTCGTCTGCAACATCTTTCAAATTAGAACAGTTCAAAATTTTGCCGTCTGGTAATGGGTTAAAAGATGTTGCAGACGACAGAGGTAACGTTGAAAATGGTCGAGTTTTTGTGAATTACGGCAAACGAAAGACTGAACCCCCCGGAATATCTGGTTATTTTGTATTTCAATCTTTTTCTACAATGTTTCATGACATTCTTTCAAAAGCGTCGTCACAAACATGTGTGTTTAGGAAAGCGTCTAAGGTAGAATACCCGTAATGTGGCCATTTTGAGATAACTAATACACCGAATTTTTTCGAGCGGCGTCGTTACGTATCCGAACCTATTCGGACGCGGTCGTAAACATTCGGCGGTGGAAAGTTCCACCGCCGAACGTTTTCGACGTCGCCCGAATAATTTTGACGTCCCGCGAATCCCATTAGGGATATACTACCTTAATTACACTTAAAACTATTTCCAAAAATTGTCTTGGCTTTAACGTCCCCAATAAGAAGACTAACCGAAATGCTTTCCATGGAAAAATCGTTTTATATTATTCCAATTGGCAGAGCCGATAGATGAATTTCAGGTAAACGAAATACAAATATGAAGATTTTCATCAATTAATTTTCTTTTTTAAGATCTCAGCTTATTTTGATCAACAGTAACGATAGGACAATAGAGAGCGATTTTATCGGGTTAACCGTGACGTAATTTCGGACAAACAATATTATAGCCTAGCCTCGTATTGTTTGACCAATTTAAACTGAGACTCATTGTTTTCCGTAAGCATATTCCGGCATACATCGGAGTAATTATCGGTAGTTTCCGTGTACTTAAATCCTGCGCTGTGAAAATTATAACTTTATTTCCGCATGACATCATTGCAAAAAAACTTAGCGTAAGGGTAAGACGCCTGACTTTCAGTGTCAGAGATCCAAGATCGAATACAACATTTTACCGAAACTTTTATTATTTTTTTTTTCTTTTTCTTTTTTTCCCCTAAAAATGAAATACCCAATTTTGTAATAAAACTACATATTTCTTTTTTCACTGTAATAATTCAATAAATGTCTTATTTCATTTTTGATATATCTTTATTACTTCTTTCATTACCGGTAATCTTCCCGTGCATGTTTCTTTAATATTGACAATGTATTGACCTCTAACAGCTCCTTCCATACCCGAAAGACAGAGACCCCGCTGACTCCAGATGCAATGATGGTAAGCGCAGAAACGGATCTCGGTCCCCTCATCTGTCTAAAGAATGTCAGCAAACACGTATTAACATAAGAAAGTAGTCTTGACCTGGATCTTAAAGGTTTCGGCATTTCTTGAAAACTCAAAGTGAATACAAGAGAACTGATTGAGATTTACGAAATGTATGCCTGTGTTTGAGTTTTAAAAAAAAAGAAATAAAGATAAGTTTTAGGATAAACTAATAGGCCAAAAGCTGCCACTGGGATTCGATCCACGGTTTTTAAGTACACAAGACAATCGCCTTACGCACTAGGCCACTTTTTCATGGGAAAAGTATGGAGTGTATAAATATAATTATACAGGTCATACTCCCGATGTTGAAAATTCGGAAAGAGCCGAAGATTGGCGGAATATGCAAGGAGTCTCAGTTTAATCTGGTCAAGCAATATTAATATAGTATTTCGTGGGTGTTGTTATTAAAATCTCGAAACTACGGTTTGGTTCAAGCCGTAGAACTTAACGAATTTTTATAACATCACCGACGGTTTATAAAACATAACGGTAGACCCATTCTATTTTTAGCACAAAAAACATTGCCATTACAGAAATACAGGATGGAAAAGCGGAAGTTTTCTTCTATTAAAAACACCCTTTTGGTCATCATGGTAGGCCTACAAGCTGTTTACGTATGCGGTTCTACGTCGCGGGGTCACTTCGAAATTCAAGCCAACAAGAGAGTTAAAGACGTGTTTACTGATACGGTAGCTGTGTCTGTTAGCCAACTGCATTGTGCGTCTATGTGTGCACGTAATCAGAGCTGCGTGTCCGCATCTTACGAGGATCTAAGTGGATCGTGCGATCTGTCGGCGCTACGTTCGAATGGATTCGGTAATGGTGAGAGGCTTCAAGATGATTCGTCATGGAAAACGATTTCTAGAAGTAAGTGCGTAAAAACATTGTCATAATGACGTATGATTGAGTTTTAACTGCGCAACTTTATGCGCATGTAACGAAATGTCCGAAATAACAAAATACAAATCTTTCGGTTTTGTTTATTGGGGTTTTACGCCGTTTTCAACTAATAAGGTCATATCGCAGCGGCTGGAGCACCTAAACATGGAATCCTGTCGTTTCTCATACCAGTACTACCACAACATCCTGACCTAGCCTCCAACTGCTCCCCACATAGTTTCACGATATCAAACCATTGATGGGTGTATCGAACCTGGGACATCTCGAATGAGAGGCAGATGCGCTACCAACTGCGCCATGGCCGCGGCCACAAATCTTTCGGATATTGACCTTTTCAGCAATTGTACTTTCTTTTTTTATTTCCCTTTTTTACATTTGGTTGATCAGATGGCACGACTTATTTCGTGAATTACCAGTTTGTCCGTCTGGTCACTTAAAGTGTCAGAGTAATTCGGATAGTACAATGCGCTGTCTGTTATGTGTTCAACATGTCGCTGCTTTTCATCGAAAACCACTTAATTGCAGCTTGTTTTAAGCTGCATTTACGAG